>JAVJGG010000043.1:21834868-21854423 GCA_035590195.1 Aviceda cuculoides
GAAGCTCCTGCCTGAAGGAGTGCGGCTCCCGGGCCCGCCCGCCCGCCCCAAACACAAGCACGCAGCCGGGGGCTGACACCGGGCCCTTTTTTGGCAGAAAGGGCCACAGCGTGTAAACGCCGGGTGTTCCGGGACAGGGGATGCAGCAAGGGCCGTGGGGGTAGCCATGCCTGCAGCGGTAAGGAGGCGTGTGCCCATGGGTGCCTCGCCCCATCTCGGCTGTGGAAGGGGATTGGGATGCTCGGTGGTTATGACTGTGAAGGTCAGTGCAGGCAGGGGGATCGGTGACATCCAGGGAAGCGCAGGAGCACAGGGGCTACGGGGGAACGACGGCTCTCCTTTTCAGGGCACACCTCTGAACGGACAGGCTGTATTCTGGTCGTGTCATGTGGTGCATGCCAAAGGGAAACAACTGCTCCTTGGGAGGGGTTTGTGTCTTGATACAGTCCGGGAAAAAATAAACCTTGGCACTGAGTGAGCCACTAGCAGACACAGGGAAGAAACCCATGGGGGGCAAGCTCCTCTGACTCCGCTTCTGTTAGCCCTCACACCTGACGTTGGAGGTAAAACCCAACCGCAGTGTCAGGACACAAGACGCCAGGCAGTGACGTGCGCCCTGGGCAGCAGCAGGGGGTACAAGCACGACTCCATGCTCTCACACCAGTGCCACAACCCACCTGCAGTGTCCCCTCTGCCCCCGCTCTCCTCTGCCCAGATGGCTGCTGAAGGGAAATGGGTGCACGGACACAGCCTGGGGTCCGACCTGGGCCTGCACCCCAGGGTGCACTCGCGCCCCACAGCCCAGACCCGCCTCGGCAGCAGCAGAGCCCTCGCTCTGTCCACCATTGTCATTGGTGCTGGGCGCTGGCTGGGTGCAGCAGGGGAGCCGGGCATGCATGGGCACAGGCCCCGCGGCACCTCTGCGCTGTGTGCCCACCCACCAGCACCATCAGCCCCGCGTCCCTCGAGCCCCCCACGGTGCGGGGCCGGTATCAGCTGCATTCCTGCGGAGCTCGGTGCCCACCTCAGCTGTCTTGACAGCCCGGTGCCACACCAGTGAGGAGCATTACTGTTACTGGGACCGGAGGGGAAATAAGGGATGTAGAGGGAATGGACAAAGATGCTGGATAACATTGTAAATACAGTGGTGCGCTGCAGCTCCATTTCCTCTCCTAACTGTAGTATCGTAATTAAAATCTCATTGGGAAGGTGCAAGATTTTACAGCCTATGTTATTATTCTGCTGAGATCACACTGCCTCCTCGGGAGCTGCTTATTCTAGGGGAAGTGCACGAGATAGCATCTCTGAGCAAGAAAGCTCAAGGACTCCAGTACGTCCAGCACATCGTGTGGACAGGGCGCTCCTTGCCACCGCAGCACCACAGCGCTGCCACATGCCTTTTGGAGGAGCGTGTGGATCCTCTCAGGCAAGGGGCAAGAGAGAAGGAAAGCTCGTTCTGCTCTGTGCTGTGACCTTGTGAGGAAAGGTGAATTCCCAGGCTCTTGGCTGCCTGCCTCCCCAAGACACTTTCTGACATGCTGTCACATGGAGGATGATATAAGGCATTGTAAAACTGCACCTTGGAGAACTCTGGCACTTACTCATATGCATATATAACTTCAAGGATTTGTCAGTCAACCACATCACAGGCCATTCATTAATAAGGACATTACTGATGTGACAAGCCAGAAGCATTCACCAGACAGGCATGAGCCTGAAGTCTCTACGCCCAGAGCCTTCACTGAATTATTCTGGAGTGTGAGTTCCTTGCTATAATCACCAGGCACACGTTTAAGTTAAGCAAACACATTATATTTGTGGCTGACGCTCCTCTCAGTTGCAGTGGGCGAGATCCACAGGTTAGTCTGAATTCACTCACTGTGACAAGGCACAGGACCTGGCCATGGTTTCATGGCAAAGTGCAGAGATGTGTTTACCAAAGCTCTCTTGCAGGCCAAGAAGAGTCACAGCAGTAACATCATGCTTTAAAAGTAACTTTTGTGTGGCCGGTAGCTCTTTGTACACGCTGCAGCACAAGGGACTGGACCGAGCACAGCACAGCTGGCTCTGGGCAAGTCAACTGGTGCCTCCGTGCTTGTAGCCTGCTCTCTCCACAGGGGAGGGAAGGGTTCAGACCTCCCATAGGAAAAGAGAGAAGGAAAAGAAAGGTTAAAACCAAACCAAAACACTACACCCAGGAATCAATCACCTCTGCCTGTGATGTGCATTTGCCTGCAGGTGTGCACTTGTGTATGCCGTGTAAGACATGGGAGCGATCTAGCTTAAACAATCCCAACTTCAGAAAAGAAAAATAAACACAGATTTTTAACAAGTAAACATTACTGTATCACATCCTCCCTTCAGATCAGAGGTGGCAAGCCTCAGTCAAAAGGCAATGCCCTGCTGAATAACAAGCCCCTGCAATGCTCATGAATATTTTTTAAGAAACATAAACACAAGTCAGCAACCTCTTTCTTTTCAGCAGGGTCTGTCTTCAGTGTATTTCCATTTTAACAAGTGCCAAGTCCTTTCTCCTTTATTAACTGGAAAAATTATTCTCCCCATTGTGCATGAATTATAATTATATATTCATAAGTCCTGCAAAGTTTTTCAATACACCGTATCATTTAAATACATCCACAAGCCACCCGTTTGTTATGCAATGTGCATAGGAGCTGCATCATGAAATCCATTTATTCTCAGCTTTTTAAAATCCAGGAACGAGCCTTTACAATAACTAAAAGCATTAGCTGTCCTAAGCAGGAATCCATTTGCAGATTAAATTCGCCAAAGGTCAGCTTGTAGCCGTCACTTTTTTCCAAACCCCCAGGTGTCTACCATGTTATATACTTTGACATCTCTTGAAGAGCCAGGACACTTTCCACTCCACTGATTTTTGCTTCAATTAGAATAGGTTTAAGAGCTCCCGTGCACAGGTTTCTGTGGGACCTAGGCAGTGTGTTAAGAATAATTGAATCAAACCTCCGATTTTATGCTCAGCACAAAACTTCATTCACCTCATTTATTTTACCTTCACATCCATGAGCACTAAATCTATTTTCCGAATTACTGGTCTGGGTTAGAACACTAGCCTCGTTTTTTTTACCTGTTAAATATATTATTAGATAACAAAATTTCTTTTAAACTTCTAAGAATTATTTCTATTGATTAACCGATCGTTAGCGCAGTGCCGTCACTGAGATGCTGGCTTGCTGGGTGATGCCGGGAGGTCAGCCTGTGCGGAGAAGCTCTGGTGCCAGCACGTGCACACAGCTCCGCTGCCCCGATTCAGGGGACGGGGCTGGCAGCGGCGTCCCCGCGTCTCCTCCGCTCTGCCACAGCCACGGGACGTGTGGGCAGCACAGCCTGAGGCCACAGGCCGATGCTGCTGCCTCGCTCTGCCCTTCAGGCGGGTGGAACGTCCTCCTGCTCCGGGGCGGGATGGGGAAACGCTCCCCGGGAGCAGCACGAGCCCCCAGCCTGCAGCACCTTCGACCGCTGCTGCCACGAGGAGGAAGGTGGCTCTCTGGAGACGGAGCTGCTGAGCAGCCTCCCCACATGCCGTGGTCAGTGTTTTATGGAAGTGGACACATCAGAGGGCGCAGCGAGGTGGGCTGTTTCTCCGCACCGCTCTTGGTGAGCGCCGGAGCCGACGCTGCTTTGGGGCGTTGCAGATGCTCCCCGAGAAACCCGGCACACGGTGGGAGCAGGGGTGCTGGGAAGAGGCACTAACTGTGCCTAGAGAAAATCGCAATGAGGATAAATATTTAATTGCCTATGTTTGAAAGAGAAATACCAGCTTTCTCAACAGGGCACTTTAATGCATATGTAAATTAATTGGAATTCATGACATCTGTGCCATCATTACTTCACAAAGTGATACAATCCCTTGGACCAGTATTGGCTTTTGAAAGGCCACTGTCACTCTGAAAACACAGCTGACTCCACATTGTTGTTTTCTTATGTGGGAAAGAAGTTTTCTCCCGAGGAGTGCCTGTAGACTTATCAAACTAAGGACACAACACAATCAGTGGCCACCACTATCTGCACTAACCAGGTTTGCGTAACTTCAGTGTATGAGAGCATGCCTTAACTGAAAGCCCATCTCCGCACAGGAAGGGAAACCAGTGCTACAATGACACCACTCTGCAGCTCACACCAAAGTCAGCACCTAATTTTTGATCTGGGTGAAGGTCACGTCATAAAATTAATATTCTTAGAGGGAGAGCACTTAAAAGCTCTTGTACAATTTCTCTCATCATGTCCAGTTCCTAAAGCATTTATAAATGTGCTCCCAGTCCTTCGGCTCACAGATTCCTGTAGACAGAGCACTTCAATTCTGAGAAGCTAATTAAGCAGCAAAAATGGGGTAATTACACTCCTCTTATCCCACATGTAATTGGTGTCAGCCAATCGGGCTGGTGGCTGGCTGACCCATATTTAAGGGATGACCCCAAAGGGAACGGGGCTGTCCCAGGGCAGAGACCCCCGTGCTACACACGCCAGAAGAGCCACATTACAAGAACCTAGAGCTTCTTTGTGATCCGCAGTGCTGAACACATCAGACACCATAGGCGAGGTGTTCCTGGCACGGCCACGGCTGGTGGGAAGCCCTGGCCGCTGCCGCCGGGAGCAGCACCTCTAAGCGACCCCGTCAGACATTCAGGTGTCCGGCTCCTGCTGAAACCAGGGGTCTGGGTGCTGGTGGCTCCCCCCTCTAAGACAGAGCTGAGCTGCAAGCCAGGCTTCCCTCTGGAGGTGCAAATGTGGGACTGCCTGGGGCGTTCGGTGTGGGACTGGCAGCATCCATTGCCCAGCAGCGTGTTGGGAAGAACTGACTGTGTGTGGTCCTGCCTTCGGACACAGCCCAAACCCGGGGGCATCACTGACCCCTCAGCCCTTGCACGTGCCACTCACGCCCAGCTGGAGGGCTTGGCCAGCACGTACCCCCTGTACCAAAACACACGCTGCTTCCAGCATCGCAAGGGGAACGTAACCTGGCAGGGCGAGTCCTTGTCTCAGGCACCAGTGGGAAAACAGAAGTGAATCAGGAATCAAGGCCTTTTGCTGGAAATATATCACCAACAGTAACTGGACAATTACACCAGTCACCCTACAGCCCAGTATGCTGCACGGCCTCCAGAGAAACAGCCTCCTTCAGCAGCCTTTGGGGACTTTATCCCTCACTCAGCGCTTCCGACCCCCACGGAGCCCCGTGCTTGTCCCGGGCACGCCAGGACCCGCGCTGCCCAACACCCCCGACGCCTTCTCAAACCAGCGCCTGGTCCAGCACACTGGTAGTTCAGTCCAGAACCAGAGACACAGACACTAGTCAGGGACCTTTCTTTCCAGAGGACCACGGACACTCAAGCGCTTCACAGGGGGTGGATAAATATCATCCCCGCTGTATAGCTGAGCACCCAGGGAGACCAACGCTGCTTGTTTACAGCCCAGGGAGCCTGGGGAAGGCTCGGGAAGGGTGTCAGCTTGTGTGGCCAACAAAGACCATTCCCATCTGTCCACCCAGGGATGCGCAGTGCAGATGAACGTGTTCTGGATGAACATCCTCCTGGTGAACACCTTGGGTGGGCCCATCCTCTCAACCCACAGATGGAGGGCTGGGCTGTTGCGCGGTCACCAGAGAACACCTATGAATCCCACTGCACATTAACAGGCTCGCTGAGCCCCCTGCACGTCCCCCAGCCCATGCTCTGGAATCACAGCTTTGTGTTTCTCCTGTAGCACACCAAAAGAGCCAACTGTGATTTCACTATACTGTCAGTTTGTTTCTCACGTTTTCAATTATAAGTCACGTAAGAAAACCGGTGAAGCTGTAACCCATATCTGGGACGGAGTCCCAGTGACATGAACCTTAATTAACATGACTTCAGGAAGACCAGTAATTTACTGGATTAAACCAAGATCAAGAAAATTGGGAAGTCAGGTCACATGCAGAGGGCAAGCTGCAGCCCTCTCTTTCATGAATGACAGAGAACAAGGGTCAGGACCTCAGGGCAGAAAAGGGAAGAATCAGTTCATCGAATGCAAAATAGGCGAAGACTTCTGCCTCCCAAAGGTCGTATGATAAATTGATCTACTTGGCCTTCACCCCCGCTACGCGCCGTTACTGGTACTGGTACAAGGTGTACATGATTAACAGCACACCAGGAACAAGCACTGCCACACACCCAGCCTGGCTCTGGGAATAGCTGCTCTCCAAGTGCTTTCTCTCCTATCTTCAATTAGACTGACGAGCTTCTGTGGCATTTTAGCAGGCCTTTCTTCATTTCTACTCTTTCCCTACTGAGCCCATTGTCAGTGCTTCTCGCTCATTTCCTTCTGAGCCAAAACTTTGTTCTCCCTTCATACATACCCCAATAGCTACAACTGAGCTAATGGGACATGTTTTTTCAGTGCAAAACTACACAGATTTTGCTCAGGTAGTGTCAGATTTTGCACGTGTAAGTGCATCTGTGTGTGACTGTGCACACCCTGCACGTGCAGCACGGAAAGGTCGTGTGAGCACAGAGCTCTCACTGCACCAAAGAGCGCCAGGCGCTTCCATATCAGCAAGTGCAACCATCAAGTCTCGGCATCTCTGATCACATCAGAACCATTTGGAAGAAGGAACATTTTTGTGCTAGATGATCAAGGTTTCACAATTTGTTCTCTGCTCTTCTGAGACCAGTGGTAACTGACAACTATTGCATTATCAGGGCTAATAATCAGTGGGAACTCCTCCTGCAAGTTCACACTGTGAGAGATATAGACATATAGAGATATATATAAGGTAAGAAATAACTTTTCCTAATCATGTTTTCAGGTATTTCCTTTGTATTATCTCATCACGTACTTTGGATATACTGTTTACTGGTACTTATATATAAGACTTTATATATATAAGAAAATACATATTTATCTTATGGATTACAAAGGTGGCATGACAAATTAGGGAGAAACAACAATGGACTATATTGAAATTAGAAAGGGAAGAGTCTTATTGCTATGTCTCTTAAGCAGTAGACCCCAATTATCTACTGGCTATTCCTCAGCAAGTTGACTTATTTTTCTGTAGTTCATTGCCCTGCCATTCTCCCAAGAGCGGGCCGGTGCTGCCAAGCACCGCAGTAACCCCACCGCCGGTGCCGCAGTTTTTCAGGGCTCCAGCTGGATCCACAGGTGCCTCCGATGCAGCGACCTGCTCCGAGCCCAGCTCGCGGCCGGCAGCCTCAGCAACCCGACTACTCAGCAGCATGCGCGCGCCCAGGTTCGCTCCCCTGGCCGGGGTCCGTGAGGGCAGGGATGCACCCACCACTAAGAAAGTGACTTTTTCAGTGTGATCGCCCATCCAGACGGATGCTGCCCTGTACTCAGAGCCAGTCGGGGTACCAGCACCCATCCAGTTCGCCATACACAAACGCTGCCCTTACTAGTGTTTTGACTTTGACCAAAACCAGTACGGAGGTAAGGGGCCTGGCTCTGATCTCACCTATGTCCGTGAAAGCCTGCAGAAACGTTCCCGAAGCCAAGTGTCTGTGGGAATCGGGTGTCCCGCTCTCCGCAGCCACGCTTTAACCGCGGGACCCGTGCCCCAGCGCTGAAGAGCGCTGAAACGCAAGGTGACGGGGCAGCCTGTCGTGTGGGAGGCTGAGGGCCCGGCACCCCACAAAGCCCCACGCTTTGCCTGGGAAGCTTCAGGGACGCATCGGCGCCTCGCGAAGAGCCGGCCAGGCTTTTGCCTCCCGTGCCAGTGCAGCATCCCCGCTGACGGCTCGGCTGGCTCGGGCCGCGCCGCTGCAGCTGGAGGCGGCTCGCAGCCGCCGCTGGTGCCAGCCCACGCCACCCTCCTGCCACGGAACGGGCCCCACTGCCCACGGGCCGATCCTCCGTGGCCGCTGATCGCTCCGCCATGGACACAAGCCTCATCTCCCGGCGTCTCTGCAGCTACTGCAAAGCCTGTTTAGAGCTTCATACAGCAGTCTCACCTGAGAAACATCGTTGGTCTTATTTAAGCCATCAGCACAGGAGTTTGATTTCAAATGCAGCTCTTGAAAAGCCAAAACTGCTTTCTGTTTACGAAATCACTCCCATAGTGCAACAGATACCATAACTGTGCAACTGCAATGCAAACACGGCGCTCCCAGGAAAAACTTGTTATTATTTCTTCCTTTACTCTATGGACGATCTAGCCATAACGTACTCTTCTTCTCTATATTATTACTACATCATATTATTGCTAAATACACTGCAGAACACATACAATACCCCCAAAATGGAATGAGGGGCAGAATATTTCATGAGGGTCCAAGACTTCAGTGTCCTTTAAAGGATACAGTGTGAACTGTTTGTCACATGTTGCTCACATCAGAGATATAATTAGCTTAAATACTTACACAGTAAATAGGATTTGCCATTTCTGAAGATTAAGGCCACACGTTACAGCATCGGTGCATCTGAACCAGTTGAGCAGAGTCTACTCTAAGGAGTAAGTTTTTGCTTGAAAACGGCTACTCCGAGCAGTGCTGCAAATGAGGTCTTCTGTCAGTGTTGGGGTTTTGTTTGTTCCTTTGGTTTTGGTTTTTAACTGGAGAAACAAACTCTACCACACAGGACAGCGGAAAGCCAAAACCTGACTGGCATTGGCTGGGTGTCTGAAACACCAGTGCAGAAGGTCTCCTGGGGACTTGGAGCCCTATATATAGAGCACACAGCCGATGTACACGGCGCCATGTAATACATAAATACTGGCTCCTTGCTCCAAAGTGCTTACAGTCTGCTCCAGCGAAATGCGATACAAGGGATAAAGAGGATGCAAGACGACACTGGAACATTGTTCATGAGATAACCATTATAGGAAGTCTAAGGCTGAGTAACTAAATCTAGTGAGTGCAGAACAGAAAAATAAAGGCAATATTTTGTTTCTTGGATTTCCCTGTTGATTTATTTTCAGTTGTGAAGAAAATCACCATGTTAATTCCACTATTTCATACAGAGATACAGCTCCCCAGATGTTTTATATTAGGTTTGGTCACCATATAGGACGGGAACATGTGAACTCACATGTGCATTTGAGTGGAAAAGATATTGTAAAATTATACTGAAGGTCATCTGCTTATCTTCAGCTGGCTGCACACCTCAGCCGTGCACACCCCTTTTTATCTGCTGTTCACGAAACGTAACGTACACAGGCTGGGCTCTTTGCATCGGCTTCAGGGGCTGGCTGCTGCTGGTGTCTATGTGTGTGAGAACTGGCTTCCAAAAACTGTTTCTCATTCATCACTCTCCCGCTTAAAAAATTTCAGTCATCAAGCCAAAGGCGAAAAACAATTCCACGAAGCAAATATGAGAATCGCACACCACTGTAATAAAACCAAAAAAAACTGGAAAGCCATCAAACAACCGATAGTCTACAAACTGTTTATCCATCAGCTGCATGATCAGGAGAAGCAACAAAAGGAGAAACTGGGATCAGTTTGAGTGCAGAAAAAAGCCAAGTTTGTCACGTAATGTATTTATACTGAGCACTCGGATGCTTCCCCACGTATCCTGGGATGAGATATTATTTGTGAGAATGACTATTTAGCATTTATTTCTGTTAAATTAGCATTAAATATGCAAAATTTTTGTATGACCCCACAGGTGGATTTTATTTGAAAGGATGTGTGCCAATATGAGACACCAACACATCTATGTCATTTTGAATCGTATATCCTAAACGGCAATTACTCCACTGCCTTCATTTAATTTGAACATGGACTACATCAAAAAGTAATGAAATTATGGTATAAATTCAACTGGGGCTGCCCACATCTTGTAACACAAGCACAGGAAGTTTTACAGCATTGCAAACTTGGCACTGGGATTTTTACTTCATAAAAATAATTCTGCTTGTCCTCAAATGTCGTCTAGCAGCAGAAGCGAGGAGAACACCCAGATGCAGCTTGGCCATCCTTGTAAAATGGAAAGCACGAAGGCTAATCAGTCAGACAGGATTAATTCCCCAAAGAAAAGGAAACTGCACGTCTGGCAGAGCAGCAATCTCGACCTGTACCAGGATCGGTTGAAGTTCTGCAAACATCAGAAGGATGGATGCAGTCTCAAAACCAGGCTGGTGAATAATGCAAAACTGGGTAAGGCAAAATAAAGCAGTTGTTGGCTGCAATGCTGAAAGCTGGATGACCAAGAGAGCCTCTAAGCCTGATCTACTTGCTGACTGCTTCAACATTCACAGGGGTTTGTGAATTTTTAGTAATACTTCACAAAGCAACAACGAACGCAGGCGAAGGGCCTGCCCCCTGATAACTGTATTTCTTCCTCAGCTGCCTTGGCAGAAGGATACAGTCTGTTGGCAGTGCATTGCAATAACCTAAGTCTGAAATTTAGGCGAGTGCTGGAAAGCCAGCCCAGCCTCATGCACGCTTTGGTTAACGCAGAACGTATTTTAAGCATGATACTCTTTTGGTAGGGGAAAAATCACTAGAATTCATCACAACACGCTCTGATCACACCCTCCTCTTTGGTATTGTATGGTCACACGTCCCACAAGCATGGCTGAGCCGCCACAAGAGATGGCAGCCCTGGCACTGAGGCTGCACTGAGGGTCCCTTGCCAGGACCCGGCTGAGCCCGCAGACCAGAACGGGAGCGCTCGGAGGCGGGCGGCTGCGCGCCCCGGGGCTGCGCACCGGCGGGGTGATGCTGCACCGCGCTCACGTCACGTCTGCGTTTGCATATTGTCATTATATGATGATATAATACGTTACGCTTTATCATCCCTTCAGAAGGGAACCTTTCAGCTTAAATTGTGTTTGTGTTCAAAACATCTAAGCATTAACGGAGGGTCAGAGAGTGTTATGCTTTTCCCGTTCAACGCCTCTTACGTGCACATGGTCCTAAATTCAGTTGGTAACGCTGCTTCTCCGTGACTCTGAGCCACAAACAGGGAGCGGCAAACGACAGCGAACGGAGCATCTGCGGCTCCAGCCCCGCGGGCAGGCACTGCCCCCGGTACAGCCCTTCCCTCCCACTCACTCCCATTGCATTCATTCTCTGTGAACGCCTGAAATTCAGCATTCAAATTTGACCCGATCACTCCTGGGGCTATGCCTCCTCCTCCACAGGACCTCCAGGTAAAATGGCAGCTTGGGGAAACGCGGCATTGGGACTGGGCAGGGTCCCCAACCCTTCCGTGTGCCCTGGTACCCGGCTGGTCCCCTCCTGGGTAACAGAAGGGGCTGCTCCATCACCAAGCGGACTCCGTCCAGCACAAGGGCTGGGCACGACTGAGGTCTCAACCACGAAAAAGGACCTTGCAGTGCCCTGCCCTGCCCTGCCCGCCTCTCGCTATTTCCCAGGACAACAGAGCTCGTTTTTTCATTCTTCTCTTTAACCATTTTACAGTAATAGCTCCCAGAAATGGCTGCATCCCAGGGTGGGAGAAGTTTTCTCTCCTGTGTGGTATGCAATCTTTGTACTCGTTTACACTGATTTCTGCTTTTGGAAATGTCCAGGAGGAAAGATAGGATGTGAGTATCTTACAAAGATATAAATGGGATGGAAGAACACCGGATAGGCAGGATAAATATAGAGAATGGCTTAGGACATCGGCCAGGCCTATGCTTTCCTTACAGTAAGGAGAGACCAACCTTCTGCAAAACATAAAACCAGTTGTGCTACTAGAAGTATAGCTTCGGGGAGAGAAAAAAAAAAAGACACCATGGGGAGCCTTAGAAGTTTGCATGACTTCTCAAAACGCTAATGTGGTAAAACTAATATTTGTATGTCACTAATATTTACATATAATCTACCTCATGTCATTTGGAAAAACAAACCTGGAAAACTGTTAATTAATAAAAGATATCACGTCTTATTAACGTTCATATAGTAATTACGAAAACCACAAATCCATCTGTTAAGTAGTCAGCAAACAAGACAAATGACTCTGTTATGTTAAATAGATTACAAAATGCCTGAGGGAAGGAAATCTAATAGCCCTGACCAAATCACGAATCAAGCAGCAGCCCAGTCTAGCACATGGGTTACAATGAACGGAAACACATGCATGTGCTCACACACATATCTGCCTTTCCCAAAGCCTTTTTCTGAATTACATATAATAACAATATAAGCAATGAGGTCAGCGTGACATTATGTATAAAAGTCTACATTGAAATGTGATGATGTGATCATTAAGTTTTTATTGTCCTTTAAAAAAAATTACTTCCTGAAACAGATAACTATCCCCACGAAGATGAGACTGGAACAGTATGCAAAGTAACATCAAATCCAATTGTCCCTGTCCACATGGGAATCCAGTTACTTTAATCCAATTTAATAAACAAAACTTATTTCATTCTTGTCATGTTTTTGAATGATTTCTGAACATTTAAAGGAAGAAACATTCATGCATAGAGAGTAATTGATTCATTAGCATGAGCATCATCAATCCATCAGTACGGTCCCTGGACATTCAGCATAGTACTGAGGCATGAAACACTGAACACCCCATTCTTCATGCAATATATATGCAAAACTGGATGGCAACTTGTATGCAGTCTTACCATGATTACTCACCTAAAACAAGTAATTGTGCTAATTAAAAAAAGGCATTTGAATAGTATATTTCACATGATTATCCTGAGTTCACAGCCATTAGCAACTCACTCCACCTACTCTGCAGCAATACTCAGCCGCACTGCTGCAGAAGGATGTCCTGGGATAAGAGACTGCACACCCAGCTCCTCCCCAAATGAACCGCAGACGTTAGCACCTGCAGCTCTTGGTCCCCACCAGCTTGTCCCAAGCACTTCCCACGCTTCATCTCTCTTAGCCCTTCCACTCCAACTTGCCACATCTGACCAGAGTGTCAGTTATACTCCTGCTGACTGCAGAGTCTATTTTAGATCTGTCCACACACCATCATACATAACTTCTGCCAACAGACTATGGCAAAGAGGTTGCAGTGCTCCATTTTCCCAAGACCCAAATTTATGGGAACAAAATGTCCCATATGTTCCCCTCACTCCTGCCCTCAAATAATCTGTGTCAGAAAAATATGGCCGTGACATCCCATCAGAAACATTCTCCATCATCTTCCTGGTCTTACACATGTGAAACTTCATCGGTGTGAATTTTATGGCTTTTAAGTTCAGACAACATGGAGAGTGATGTCAAGCACAGCAAACCTGCAATGCCTTTCCTCTCAAGGACAACTACCCTTGAAAAATTACAAAGCCAGCACAAAAAGGAGAAGATACAGATTTGAGGGCAGCCCGAGCAGTGGAGGACTGTAAATGGACTCATCTGCAGGCAATGTGTTCGCTGTGTAGTTGTGTTTACACTCATGTTCAGGATACAGCACCCCCAAAAGAAGACAGAGAGCTGTTTGCCTCCCCAGCCAGAGGAGGACAGGGAAGGCACGGGACTCCCCGGGGACCACGCAGTGGGTGCGGGCAGCCCCCGCTCACCCCACACAGAGCCAAGCCGCGCTCTTGCTCTGCACCAGGCATCCTTGGGTCTGGACCTGCTCATGCACCAGGGATTGTCACTGCAGTCCGAGCACATCTCGGCAACTCTTGACCCTCTCCCCCCACAAGCTTCAGGGCTCCCAGACCCTCAGGCTGGGAGCCTCCCTGGAGCATCCCCAGGGCCCCATCCTGGGGACACAGGCTGCCCCAGCCATGGAGAGCGATGGCCCGCGGTGGCACCCGTGCCCACGGGGACACTGCAGACAAGAACTGTACAGGGGACATGACTGCCTCTTGTTCCGCCAAGCAACGAACACTTTTGCCTCTTGCTCTTAGGCTACTCCTGTTTTTAATCAATTGGATTATTTGTTTTCTTCTCCAATTATTCTGTTGCCTAAGACTTCAGATTAACAGTGTGGATGGAGAGAAGCCTAAGCTGCTATTAGGTTAAACAGTCAAGTCAATTAGCCTCTTTCAACAGAATAACATCTAACTATGTGACGGCGGGTCAAAAAACACACCTTGATGGTTTTTCTTCATGGGTTAGCATGGTGGGTTTGTTGCCATCTGCTTGTGAGTTGCTTACTCTTTCATTTCAGCTGAGGAATGTTGACTTTAAAGGCAGAATCAAGGCAAAAATAAAAGGGAAGCCTTCTCATCAGCTCCTGCTTTGAATGCATTGGTTTGGTTGTGAAATTTCCACTTCAGGCGAGTTACTAAGAAACCAGATTAAAGAGAGATAACACCACCATGCAAGCTGGTATGGACAGGATCTGCACACGTGTGTCTGCCTGTCTGTGTGGATGTGTGTGTGCACAGATATCCCACAGCTCTGAGAAGGAGCAGCAAATGAAAAAAACACGTAAGCTGAGCTCTGCCTGCGATGAACACAGACACCTCTCTTGGACCAAGACGCATCTTGACTCGCTCCTTCCCGACGCCTGGAGAACACTGCTGGGCAGACGGGCAGGGCATATTCCACCCGCCCAGGGGCTGACACGCAGGCGGCTGAGAGACCCTGCCCAGCCTCACGCCTGCCCCGCGCCTGCCCGCCGGGGCGGCACTGCCGCCGCTCGGGCTCAGTGACCCCATCCCACCCGACGCCAGCAGACGCGGCGCCGGTGCCGACAGCGGCCGTCTCCCCTTGGGCAGGGAGGCACAAAACACAGGCAGAGCCGCGAAGATGAGGGCTCACCCCCAGCCTCTGCCGGACCTTGGAGCAGCCACGCTGCCCGCAGTGCACCCTCAGTGCTCGGCACACCCAAACCTCCTTCGGGGTCGATGCCCTTCGCATTGCTGCTGTGTGCTGCCGTTAATCAGCGCTCAATGATGGCCCAAAGTCGTTTCGGTTTTCATAGCTCCCAACAAAAACAAACCACAGTTCAAACCTTACAGTATAAACCTTGCTCAGATGGTCACTGGTTTAATAGGATCATGGTGTTGACTGGTTTCTACTTATATACAAAAAGCAAGATGCTTCAGCAGCTAAATCACAGCAGCCCAGACCCACAGACCACGTATCCAGGTAAGTGAGGCAGCGGGGTCCCCAAGCAGAAGAAAGAAGAAATTAGATTGATTTCATTAATTGTTAGAAGAATTCAGGAGAGAATTTGCAGCTAGCCAAAAGAAGAAGAAAAGTATTTAAAATCAAGAAACTCCTCAGAAACCCAAGACTGTTTCTTAACACTTAAAGGACGGATAGCCTGACTAACAGTAATTCCCTCATCCATCACACCTCCTGGAGCTGCTTCACTCCTGTGCCAGCTCCTTACTGCACTTCTCTAAGACAGCCGATCTTTCATCCTCGTGCGCATTGGAAACACACACCAGTATACTCACAGAGGGCCAGGTGATAGAGGTTTCCTTCCCCAAGATGAAAAGGTCGTGCCCAGCACAGCAGGAGATAAGATGTTATTTTCATCTTGTGGCTCTTTTATAGTAACTCCTGGGAGGTGGGTTTTGTGGGTTTTCACCAAGTTTCTAAATGGGGAGACACTCACCACACAAAAACGTCCACTGCAATATCTGCACTAGACAACGATGCTTTGTCAAGGGTGGCCTAAGTCATATCTAGTGTGCTTCTTTTTCAGTCACCTGAATGACTCCTCCAGCTGGGCTCCAAGCCAGCTGTATAATTTGACGATTACACTCCGCAGGCTAATCACTGCAATGCCATCCAGCACACGCTTAATTTCCTCCCCAAACCGTACACTGCAGTTGCACATCACTCTGGGTTACGGGATGAGTGTGTACACCTAGGTACACACCATGGGACCAGCTCGGATGCGTGCAGGGTGGCAGTTCTCAGACCAGGGCACGGGGCACAGCCACAACCTCCACACTGCTGCCATGGACGTGGAGCAACTCCTCCAAACCAGTGGGAAGCCACATTTGGCGGTGTCATGCTGCCAAACAAATGCACAGTGATGGTGAACTACTGCCCTATCATTCTCTTGACTGTTCCTGTGGCTTTCTCATCATTTCCACCAATTTCTAGGAAAAAGCAGAGGCAATTGGATGTACCCATTACTAAATGTTTTTAAACGAATGATCCCAACAGCCAAATATGTTCCTCTGTGAAAAACTGGGATATAAGCAGCATGGTTTTATGCTGACTCCTGCCCCTCTGTATGCAGCACTTCCTGGGCTTGCAGCTGCCAGAAAGCATCTCCCACTGTGCCCAAGAGAGAGCAAGGAGAGATGTCTGGCTAATCATCACGCACCAGGTTCCTCAAGGGAATGAGGGCTCCACAGCAAGGGCCATCTTCAGCCTCCTCCCCCTCTCCTCCTGCTCATGTACACGTTGCCAAAACACCATCAAGCATTAGGCACCAGATGGTAGGGGACGCACAGCACACGAGCTCCAGGAACAGCAGAGGGCATGACCCAGCAGGTTGGCCAGGGCAGGTCTTGGGAATCCTGTTTTTCTGTTGCAGGATCCCGTTGTAGGGATCACACTTACCAAGAGCTCCAAAGTCCACCTAAGGCTTCACTGCACAAGAAGCAGCTTACCAGCACTGGGAGCTGCAGGTATGAAAGGGTGCAAGATTGCACAAGGGTAAACACATACACAGATGTGGGACCGAAATGTTTTGCTTGCATATGCAGTCATGGAAGTTTTCAGGTATTTGTGCTTCACAGAAATACCCAAAAACTCAGATCCCTGAACCACTGCCAGCCTCCCATTTCAGCTGTGGACAGCAATCCAGTGTGCTGTGTCTTTGGGCAGAAGGTGTGTTAAGAGACAGAATAAGAAGCTTTTGAGCTCAATAAAGGGTCTTGCCCTGTCACAAATCAAAGGAGTAAACTTGTGTTCTCTGGTTAGTGAGAACAGAGATTAAGAACTGGTAAGCCCCTTGCTTATATTTTAGAAAGCTGGGATTTTAGAATGCATTATTATGAAAATAAATATTACATTCCAGACTAAGACAACAAAAGGAATAAATGGGCCAGTAGAGCAGCTCAGCATTTAGGTACAAAGCACGCCTACATCACAGGCACCAAGTCCTGAACTCAGTCCCCACTTGCAGTCCCTCTTCTGTTGTCTCCTTGAGTTCCTTAAATAATGCATAGCTCCTTCACAAAGATGTTGTGCAGATTCATTAGTTAATGTTTAAAAGGCCTTTTTGAAGCTATTTACTGCTAAGTGCCGTCATTATACAGGTGGGCAGAGCAGCTGGAATAGGCACAAGGGAAAGATTTGTGGCCAAGATCAGGCACAATACAGCGAGAAGCGGGCTGGGATCTGCTGAGCTCTGATACGCAGCAACAATCCCAAGGCAATACGCAGGTAAGGACTGAGTCCTGTAAGGAAGAGGAGCTGAGCACCCTCTGCTCCCTGCACAGCCAGTGAGGTCGCAGGTGGTCACCAGGGATAACTGCGATTTGCAGTACTCACACGGACCCAGCCCGTAGAGATCAGAGCAGCCCACAGCATAAGTCACTTGTGGGCGTCAGTGGTTACTTCCACCGGGAGCATGTCGGATCAGGAGGAGACCCCGGAGTCACATCTCAGGTCCATCCACCTCTGACCGGCACGGTATCCCACTGCTCGTGGCCACGCACGCTCTCACACTCTCCTCTAAACCCACCAGGTCCATGATGGGGATTGACTGCGCCTCGGCCAGGTGCTGAGCACACCCGCCTGCATACAGAGCCCCCTCCCTCAGGACCACCCCCCTCCAAAGGGCACAAGGAGGATCTCCCTCTGCCCATGTTCCCATTCCCACAGAGCTGGTACCTCCAAGACCCCCAGCCCTCAGCCAAATCAGGTGGAATAGGAGCAAGTGCCAGAAGCAATGGAGGAGAGCGGATCTGATGGCCATACAGACACACGCTCCAAGCATGGTCTTACAAGCCCCATTTCCAGAGGAAACTGAGCCAAAAAGTCACACTGTTGTGCAACACTGCATAGAAAGGAGAAAAAGCAGCCAGCAGCACTGAAAATGAAACTGTGCAGGGACAAAAACTGATGATAAAGTACACAGGAGTTTGTAAGAACTCACTAATGTAAGTGATTAATTATACTGCTGAATATGCGTTGCACAGACAAGAGGTGGCCTACAGCCGCAGCCAGCTGACCGCTCCCAAATCATATGCTGGAAAAAGAAAAAAAAGAGTGCTGAGCTGTATACTGGAAAATGTATTACTAAATGCCATGAACTTGCATTTGAAAGGAACTGCTGATTGTGAATAAATCCACCACATGGCTTCACAAAGCTGATAGTGCATTTATTTCCCAAATATAGCAAGATCAGCCTATGACAGCCTGTTTTTCTTTCATAATCCACATTAGAAAATTACTTATAGTATCAAACACAATTTGTTGGCTTGCTGTCAAATAATCATTGGTGTAATACAAGACTTTCATGGTAAGAATAGGGTGTTGTGTATAGCAATTACACCTGCACAGCTTCACCACAATATCAAAACATTTAAGGAATTCCTGAGACTTTTTTGGTGACCCTGCTTTAGCAAAGCTGCCTGCAGAGAAAGGTTCAACCTCACACTATTGCTTTTGTGAACATTTTTGTTGAGTCAACACAGGTGGACTTGTGGCCCTTCGTGCCCTCTGCCAGAGTTGTAATTCACGGCATTCCTGGGTGGGTTCAGTGGAGAGAGTGTACAAAAATCGAGAAGCTGGCTATTTACCATCTGGTCTACCAACCCAGGACAGCAGCTAAACACGCCTCTACGTCTGATCAGAGGCACTGGGCTGCGCCTGTGGTTTGTGCCCAACGCAGCCCATTGTGCTGGAGGAAATGCATGCCCTCGCCATGGGCGGGAGAACAGATTTGGCAATCCCACTGACACACGGGCAAAGCTGTCCGTGGTGGGGACAATAAACAGAGACAATTTCCCTGTTTTCTTCTTACAGGTAGGTCACCCTGATGATACTCACCCTCCTGCCTTCCCCAGAAGTGCTTAAAATAGCTCCATTTCAAGCCAGCCACAGGCTGAGAGATCTGCTCTTGAAGCTCAGCCTTCCAGCCAGCTGCTCTCCCTCTTTCCCACTCCGAGGCATTTCTAGCTGTACAACCCTGCAACCTCAATCAGGTCTCTTCAGAGTGGGAGGGATGACAGAAGGTACCTTTGTGCTGATTTAAGCACTAACTAAATATAGATGACACGGGAACACTGGGAAGCTACAGCTGAACCCATCTGCAGTGAGTGAAATATAGTCACATCACGGAAATATCTCTAGAGCCTTGGAAATACGCTCTTAATTTGGCTCTTTCTTTTGCTGGAGCTGGTTTGACATGCAAAATTGCAGGAAGCTGTAGCACTGGGCAGCCTGGAGACCGGCAGTCGCGCTGGGTCGCTGATCAGCACAGGAGCAGGATGGGGAGCAACTTCCCAACATGAACAGGGGGAGAAGAAAAATCATCTTCAAAATCCTCTGATGGTAGGGTGGAACATCGACAATTAAAAGTATTTTTGGTAAAAAAACCCAAGCCCTCAGCAACATTTTTCGTAATGAATGAAGCCAGCCGTTTCAGCTGCCCGCGGCGCAGAGGGATGCTGCGGGGCAGCCGGGGCGAGGCAGGAGCACGGTCCCCAGCCCCGGGGTGCAGACGGGCCAGCGCCAGA
>JAVJGG010000043.1:21890751-21969758 GCA_035590195.1 Aviceda cuculoides
CGAGCATTTTTTAGTTATTGTCATCAAGTCTGAAAAAAATACACTTTGCACATAGCAAAGCCATCACCATTAAGAGATCTTAATGAGCCAGGAGGTGCTTCATGAATGATAAAGCATGACAGACTTGTTTTCATGGCTCACTGAGGAGGAAGATAATTTATCGCAATTCTACAATGTAGAAATTACCTTTATCACCTAATATTTTTTCTCTTCAGTCTTCTTGTCAAACCAAAACTGTAGTAACTGCATAGGTTGGGATTGAGACAGGCAGTAACAGAATTCACATTTGGAATGGACTTAATGAAATCCTGAGAGTTCTTGCAGCTTCAGTTTAATTCAAAGGAAATTCAGAAAAATTCAGACAAATTTAGAAGGTAAATGGAGTACTTGCAAATATACAAGAGGAAACACATGTATACTGCAGACGTCTTCAGTATACAGCAGTGGAAAAAAAGTGCCAAAATGTCTAAAGCAGCTTTCAGCAGTATAGCTGAAAAACAAGTTGTGCCCTCAGGTTTGCCTGTTGCACAGATATTCCTCTAATTCTGAACAAGCAAAACTGCCAGTCAGTTTCTCTCTTTGGCAAAACTGATGTTACTTTTGAATTGTAACAGTATTGCAAGGACCTGTGAACAAGGTGTGTTTCTGCTTGTTATAAATTAGACTGGTATGGAATTTAGATCCGGAATGATTGGCCATGTGCCTGAGGATTACCACAACTGACAAAGAAGGCTCTGCAGATCATTCCAAACTCATACCAACAAAATCTTTATGTCTTGATAACAAAAAAAGAAAAGAAAGGCTACAAAGGAGCAAAAAAATTAGAACTGCTTTTGTATCCTTCCAACTGAAAACCCAGCCACCTTTTTTCCCATGAGTTCAACCTTTCAAGGCAGAGAGTAAGCCTTTCTGAACAGACCTAAAATAGCATTAAAAATTTTCAAGGTTAAAGTCAGTATAATAGGCTGTATACTGTACTTGAGCATAGAGAAGCTGTACTTAGACATAGAAGAGGACGCATAGCAGAGAAAACTTTCTAATCTTCTGCTGTCTGACTCTGGTGTATGTTAGAACAGCTGAGGAGCTGATCTAACCAATACATCTTCTAAAAACTCCTCAATAACTGAGATTAAGAGGTAGACAAGTTTTAGTCTAGAATGCACATTCTCCAGGCCCGGAACATCCATGGATGGAAGCCAGAACAGGAAGAAGTCAAATTAGTGAGTCAGTTATAGTCTGTCAGTTTTAGCACTATTAACCCTCAAGGGCTATAGAAGTGAGCTGTAAACCTCAAAAGTGAAGGACTTGCTCTTCACAGAAAGGTAAAGTTGCTGTATTACTTTGTGGGAGCAGCTCAGAACACCTGGCATTTGTTTTCAAGAGTGACCATTAGAATTTGTTGTGCTGCGTGTTTGCCAAGCCTTTGCGGAACTAGTTTTACAAGGTCAGGTCAGAGGATGGCCAGGTGTATGCCTGGGAAGATGTGGCTGAAGACAGTCAGGAGTATGTGTATGGAATGTTTTTATCTTTAACTGTTCCGAGGACTGGCAAACATCCCAGCTGGGCCAGATATGCCTTCCTCTGCTGGTAGTATTGGCTGTATGCCGTTAGTTCTTTCTAGAGCTTTGTTGAAACATACGTAAGTTGGATTCTTTTGTGAAATAAAGGGAATCTTGCACAGAGAGCTTGAGCGCTTGATTCAGTCGCCACGTTACTTAACTAACAAAAGATTTCAGCCACCATTTATTTTGCATTTCTTCCAAAATGTACTTTCAGGCAGCCAAAATCAAAAGTTCTTACTGAACATTAGACCTTTTTAGTGTGCTTCCCTGATAATAAGCTTTAATGATGTCTCTCCATATCATTGGCACAATATGCCCAACTAAGGCTTGATGTATTTTGTATCTTACATATAGTAATAATATAGAGATGTAGGAAGTTTCAGATTTATGAAAAAGAAAATTTCCCTGACAGTTCCATTTTTAAAGGATGCTAACTTTTAAAAGATGCTTAGGATTTTAAAATGGTAAATCACAAGACAGATGAAATAAGAAGTATGGAAAAAGTAATAACTGTCTGAGGTCTGTGATACTTTTTTGATTATATGACACTGCAGTTTTCATGTGGCTTATCAGATTCACTTGTGCGATTACCATGCCTGGCCAAGAGTGTCAAATGTGGTTGCCAAAGGTTAAATATCCAACAACTGTCTTTCCACTGATGTAAAGTGGAAACTGCAATGGGTGATTTTGTTCAAAAGATGCTGAATAATCACAGCTTAGACTGAAATTACCAGATGTCTGAGTGGTCAGTACTTCTGAAAACCGGGTCACGTATTTGAAAGCCCAATAATGAATTCAGAGGCTAAATTTAGGCACATATGTTGGAAAACTGTTGATGTGCACAAATACATATGCAGGTTCCAGACCATGCTTTTAGGCAGATAGTAACAGCTGTCCCTTCTTGACTCCACTGGACAGCCAATGTAAAGAGCAGTACTAAAGCTGGCTCCAAAAGGATTTGCTTCTCTGTCCTCTAGCATGATAGCCAGTGAGAAGAAATAATCTATCAACCAGGTATACTGACAGATGGGTCAAAAAACCATGAAGATCTCAAGGTGGAAAAGTAAATCCCATTTCTTATGTTTTCTGTCTAAAGAGCATTCTGATAAAGTCAACAGGATTCATAACTAATATTTCTCAGTACAGTGCAACTCTTAACCTACATATATGGAATATCTATCTAGAACATCTATCTAGGTATTCTGTTATACCTACCTTGAATGAAAAGGCATCAATCCAGTCTCCTTGCTCTTTGCATCATGTCAATAGTAAACCGAAAAGTAAATGCTTGAAGTAAATAATGTGTAGCAGAACATTTTTTATAATAATTCTTTTTTTTTCTTATGGTTTTGTAACATATATTTGCCTAGAGTTTTTTTATTATTGTGAAAGTGCAGTGATCCCACATCTGGATAAATAATAGGACAAATAAAAGAATTTTAACTGTAACATGAAATTCACATTAGGGAGTCTTCAGAAGTGGTACAAAAAATGCTGACGGCAGATTCTAGTGGTATCTTTTTGTTGTAGTGTTTACTTAAATCAGCAGATTATCTCTAACCCACTAAATATAATCTAATGTTAATAACATATTTAGGATATCTTCTCCCTAACATATATAGGAGATTATTGCAGCATGCAATAAGGTTAAACACATTTTTAATACAAAATGCTGTCACCTTAGAGTACAGTTTTCAGAATGGATTATTTGATCTGTATATTTATATAGGCAAGTAACATTAGAGTAAAATGTAAAGAAGCTGCAAAAGGAATACTTCTGTATAATATGGAAATTATATATATATATATATATATATATAGGGCCAGTTGTAACTGAATACTTGGTAAAAGGACAACTCACAATTTTCTTGGCTGTGTGTGGGAATTAGTCTATCATTCACTCCCACATGCCTGACAGAAAGCTGGCCTCTTTAAAGTCAATTTTGTAATTTATATACACCTTGAAGTCTTAAATATGATTTTCCAGTTTAACAAATTCTCCCTGTGAATATAGGGATTGTTCTTCCTTAAAAAGAAAAAAATAACAAAATTAAAAAGGAAATTGCATGCAATTTCTATGCAAAATAGAACAGTTAAGTAAGCCTTGATAATATGATGAAGATACAGAAAATTTAGATGGCTGAACAATAGGATCACTTTCCTACAAAAACAATGCAAGTATTTCAACACATAAAATGACCATAAGTGAAAAAGAGCAGATATCTCATAATACCCAATTATCTCACTTGTTTCTGTCATAATATTCAGCTCAAGTTAAAAAAAACACTTGCACAGCAAGATCAGAAATAGACCCTCCATGCAAAGACTGAACCTGGGTCCAGTTTTCACTCTTTTCATCTCATTGCAAAGGATGATTTTTTTAGTATTAGGTCTGTTGGTTATCATTAATTACTTATTGACAGCTGTATGCAAAGGACAAAGTTTTGACTCAGTGTTAACAGGAATATTACCATTAAATTCAATGGAGTGAAGATTCCACTCCAAGGATCAAGATTTAATAAATTTATTCTCATTGAGATGTTCTTTATAGGACATAAAATTCCATTTGTTTCAGTGGAGTCATTCTATAATGCTAGTGTTATCCATAATGAAAGCAAAACCAAAATCTACCATTAAAGGATACAGAAAAAAAAACATACAGAAAAGTTAAAGACAAAAATAACAAAGATGAGGGCCCCATTCTGATGCCTATTATATGAGAGAACGTAGAAATATTTAAGGAAATAATATTCTCACATACGGTGCACCTTTAAGCTCCAGTGCAGATAGCTATATCTTGCTCAAAATGTATTCAGACGGAACTCTAGTCTCTATGTCCATCATTACATTGAAGCCCAAGGGAGGCATGATCTGCTGGCAGAGTGATAAGGAACAGCCCTCTAGCACACATGCTGGGGGAAGCCACCTGCACTACTAGGGAAGCCAATAAAAATCAGCAGCGTATTCAACAGTCCTTGTTTCTACCTTCCTGCCTACATCCATCCTAAGCAACTTTTCTGTGCCCTGGCAGTGTGAGAAGATGAAGGCTACTTCTCACTGACTTCATGACCTTTCATTACAGTTGCATTCCTCTGGGACAAGAGAGGAATAATCATAGCTTACACTGAAATCACCAGATGTCTGATGGTCAGTACTCTATACCATGAACAGATAAAATTTTCTTGGCAGCTGGCATACAGCTGTGGAGTTCATTCCCTGACGATATTGGAGCAATTACAAATCTCAGTTCCTTAAGAATAAAATGTAAAATCCATTCTTTTCACCTACCTGTTCCACAATAATAATAATGAGAATAAGAAACCCATTCCTCCTAGGACATGAGGAGAAACTAGAGATCCTCTATTGTGATTACTTTAGAGCTTGTAAAGGTGTTCTGATACCATGGTGATGAACAAAGTATAATTGCCAAGATAGATGATGGATCCAGCTGGCACTTCTCCCTCCTCCCCAACACATCATGGTGCTCACCACAGCAAGTTTATGATTTTTTTCCTAAAAATCTGTTGAGTCTTATTGGTCTTTACGAATTTAGTTGCAGAAACCACAAAATGCACTCTTCACTTTGATTTAGTCTAGACTGTATGACAGAGGTGCATGATCTTCTCAGAAATGACACCCATACAGTATATTATTGTCCTGATAAAAAAACTCCTCTAAAACCCCAGCTGATAAATAAATAAATGTGAGTTCTCCTTCTTGGCAAAAAAATACGTTATATACCTATCTGTCATCTTCGGCTCAGTCGTCTTTGGCAAGTTTTACCCAGAATGGTATTATTATGTTTGTTCAGGTGAGATTTATTGTTCAAAGCTCAGACAGAAAGTCCACTAAGTTAACTTCTACCTTGCACTTTTTCTATTTACATAGGATTTATACAAGGATGAGGTTTTGGGTTGGTTTTTTTTATCTACAATATGAGATAAATACTTGCTAGACTAGGCTATGCAAGAACCCAGAAATATTGCAATTTTCTTTTCTTCAAGAAAGGAAAAGTGTGAAAAATAATGGCAATCTCATTGGTTCACAAAACCTTTCTCAAGATGTTTTCTCAACTCTAAGTTTGAAATAGCAAGCACTGCTATTTAAAATTTCAAAATTCTTAACAGCTGCATTGTACAAGAATGCCATTGCATTTTACACTACTTTGTGTCCTTGCTGGCAGCATCATTTTAAGTCAAAGTCTGAGTGGGTATGGACAAGGTGCTAATCTTTCACCTGCAGAGGCAGAACAAGGTATTCTCAGGAGTAAGTGGAAGAACTGCTGCTGCGGGGAAACAAGATGCCAGTCTCTGAGGTTTATAAATCTATTATTCAGTATATTAGGAGTTAGGCATAAAACATTTTTCATTGAGAAATTAATTTTGAACTGATTTTAGCTACTGAAATACTTTATCTGTGCATATACCTGGATGCTTTCAAAAACAATTATACTTCAAAAGCTGGATGAAGTAGTAAGTACGGGGAGAATATTAGTAGATTAAATTCTAATGGATCTAAATGGGACTGGGGCTCCTTTCAGCCAGGGTGAATTTCACTCTTCATTTGCCTGAGTTGCAGAAATCTGATTAACCAAAGTTTATCCAGAAGCAAATTAGTGCTAAATTGTGAAAATCAGAGTTTTGAGACTACTAGCATAGCCTTATGCTAGCTTTTTTCATCCAAAGAGTCCAATTAAGCAAACCTGGCAGAAGCCTTAAAAGCAAGTATTCTCTGCTGATTGTTAGTAAAAAATTGATCGCTCTTTTTATTAAGACAAAGGGTGCCTGATGAGGAGCTGAAAGGGAAAAATAGAGTGCAGCATCAGAAATACATAGATTTCTTCTGGCTTTGGAAGCCAAGAGGAAAGACTGGAAATTCTACTACCAGCCTGTTTATGGTATCATCATTTCTGCCTGACAGCAAGGAAACAGATGCTTCTTCAGGTCAGGGCTTCCTAGCCTGTTCCTAGACAAGCTTCCCATCCTTATTTACGGTAGATGGACTTCAAGTATCGTAGCACATCAAGTGCATGAGCAGACCATGTACAGATCTCTCAATGCCTTAAAACACACAGTGGGAGGATCCCTACTACAGCTTAGCAATACTGGCTTACAAAACCTGGACTGGGAAAGAAATTTAGCCTTATACAAACAGTCAGTTCAGTCCCAAATAAATTCTCAAAAGAAGGCTCAGGAGAGACAAAAGTTATGCACAGTCTTTATGCTGATTCTCTGCACAGATTCCTCCTTCTTGCTAGATGAATGAAAATATGCTGACTTGCATAAATAACTTGTTTATATGGCTATACCTTTTATATTTAACAATATTTAAACTTTGACTATAGCTTGCCTGAAAATAAATATGTAAATCAACCTAGTTTCCAGTTAAGTTTGACCTTCTCTTGAGCCAAATTAGCCTTGAAGATTTCTAGACAGGTAAACAGAATAGTTGCTTTCCCATCAGCCTGTTCCAGCAAGGAATGTGATGATCTCCATCTAGATAAGCTTGGGAGTATAATAATGAATGCTATTTTGCCAAAAGTTCAGCACTGCCAAATTCTCACCAATTCTTTAATACTTTAAGCAAACAATATGGTGGCAGATGAGACTAGGTTAGAATTGCTTGAGAACCGATGAAGGTTAAAAGGTACTGTCATTTTAGAAGCAGGAATAAAAGAAATTTGTCATATACAGAAGTAAATATTGTAGTAAAGCACAGCTTGTTGATACAGGACTACATCACATTTTGTATGTCAGATAGGCAGAGTACATTAAGATCTTCGCCCACTGAATCAGATTCATCAATCACAGTTTTTATATATTATATACATATTTTGTGCACATACATATTGTATGTACATAGATATGCTTTTTCCCCCAAGCCAGTTATTCTGTTCCAAATGCCTGACTTTAAACTGTTTTTCTGTAATGCCTGTCTTTTGGAGAAGAATCTCAAATGCAGACTCAGATACATAAGCTCTCTCTATAGGACATATAGAGAGTTAGATGCCTTAGAAGGATGAACCTGAAAGTCTGCATACTTAGTGGAAAACATGACAACCGACAATGAAGTGCTGATCACAGAGGTCTGTCTCAGCCAGTGCTCTTCTATGGAGGTTAAATAGCTAGCAGAAGATAGCAAACAGGTGCCTCTTCCTAATCAATTCAAGAATCTGGACTCTGAATCCAACTTTCATCTTCTCAGCATAAGAAGAACTTGTCCCTGGTTTCTTTCTGTTGGTTTTTTTTTGTTTGTTTGTTTACTTAACAGAAACCATTAATAAGAGATGAAGAAGCTACTTCACATTAATATGAGGAAGGAGAGAAAAAGATAGATGAGGTTCTTTGGTGAGCAGAATATCATCTTGCTTACAGTTGTCATGGAAAGCCTAAATGTGAATCATTTGGACTTCACTTTGCTCTTCAAAACTGAAGTGGTAGGACAAGTATGAGTACTACACCAACACTAGATATACTCCAGTGGCTCTCCAATCAGTGATTACTTGTTCACATTCAAGGCCTTTCTTCAAGGTTTTCACTGGAGTACAATATAATTCCTATGGCATCTGCAATTCAAAAGGTCACTGCATTCTCTGAAAACATTTTGCGTCATGGAACTCATCATGAAATGGGAGTAAGGAGACACGCCTTGGAAGTCTAAGGCTAAACACCAAAGATCAAAGCCTTGTACTGCATTTATAAGCAGTTGAACGTGGTGAACCTTTTCCCTGAAAAGATTTCTTCCATTCATGCCAAGATATTAACATAAAAAAGGTTTATAGGAAAGGGACACATGCATAACCACATCTTACTGTGAATTCATGTGTGCTACAGATTTAATTAAAAGACAGTAAATTTATATTTTCTTGATATTAAAGTTAATTGGTAAATACCTACACCAGTCAGCAATCTTGCCATCTCTGCAAGAGCCTTGGCTAGGTTGTTAATATGCAAACACCACCAGCCCACACTCTATTAGGAATGATAAGTTCATATTTTTCTTATCTGATTTCTTTCCATTCAGGAGCCCAAAAACATAAGAATATATCATATTTTTGATTTATGCATGTAACTCCAAATGACAGCATATACAGTGTGCATGCCACAGCTTCAGTTACAAGGAAAGTTTTCAGTTTCCACTGATTTTAGTTTTTATTTCCTCCTAGGCACTTATTATATTCTTCCTAGCATGCTGAGCTCTTCTAATGTTTAGAAATATTGTGGAACTGCAAAAAAGGCACAGTCAATTAATTCCTTCATTTGAATAATTAAACATTTTAAATACTCCCTCCATACCTTATGTTCAGCTATAGATATATTATTAATAGTAGCTTGTACTGTGTGCTGCAAGAGAATGTTAGGCACGTAATTCCTAGAACCTGGGCAGGAGAACATTTCCTGACACTATGAATTTACCTACCCAATGACAAAGTTATCTTGTTCTAATTCAAACATGTTTCAGACTGTAATAATTACACTGTATGAATGTTATGCTTTTTTATGAAAAATTCAGCACAGTTAATTATTCAAAAAATTGTTATGGTTGATGAATCCATCCCACTGTGTTCAACAAAAATGTTAATCGTGCTTCACTATTTTTAGGATGTTCCTGTTTTATCATTCATTCCAGTAGCTTAGTCTATTAAGTAAGACCATTGCATAAGTTCAAGACCATAAGTTTGTAGCCAGACTCTCTGTTGTCAAATGGGTGTCATCAACATGCCACCGTTAAACATGGTTCGTTACATCTTTGCTTGTAGAGTGCAACCCTTTAGACAAATGGCCTTCAGTCTTTCTTCTTCTTTGGATTGCCATTATGTAATTTTCCCACTCTCAGACCCACTCTTGAACAACAGCACTCAATGACTCCACCATGCTTGTTGAACAAGCTTGACTAGGCTTCATAGCAGTAGATTCTTAGTTTTATCTGATTTTAAAGCTGGAGTGTCTGAAGCAAAAATGGATGGAGCAGTTCATTTTACAAGGTCACTGGGTAAATTTTCCAAAAAGTAAATTTGCTAAGCATTGAATGTAGCACTCTTCTCATACTTAGCCTACTGTTGTACAGAACATATAGCTTCCACACATTCTCTACTGCATATGCCTGCAACCAACTGGCAAACAAAAATTGTCTTTAATGTTTCCAAGTCATCTGGAGAAGAGGCACTTCATTTAATTTCTTTATTTTGCCTGCTGTACATGGGACATGTCTTTATTGTGATCATACTTCAGCAAATGTAGGAATGTATTGACAAGACCAAGCAGTATTTCCATGAATAAAATTTTAGTTCTCCATTGTTTTAAAACAGAAGAAATTCAAAGCGTGGGAAAGCCACTTTTCTATCGTCAATTAAAGTCTACTTTTTTATATTTGGACATTGGACTCTATTACATTTGTAAAAGAGATTTGAAAAATATTGGAGGGTTAGAAATTTAAAAAACCACCACTATGGGAATACACACAATGTTTGCTGTCATTGACTTAGTTGTTATGAATAAGTACAACTGGAAGAAATCTGAAAAAAATCATCGCAAATACGGGAGAGAAGGAGGAGAGTAGTTGAAGTGAAGGGCTAGTACAAAACAGGTAGGTTACTTTTGCCTTGTAGGGCATGCAGTCTTGTCCTCATCTATTATCAATTTTGAAAGTAGAAGCTTTGTGGTGCATGTTATGTCTTCACTCATAAATCAGCCTCTGTGTGCCTCTACCTCTGTCCAGATTTGATCTCTATCTCTTTTTACCCAAGGCCTGTAAAACACCTACAGATCTTTAGACCAGGAACCTGAGAGAAGTGGAAAATGTAATTTATTGCTGAGATAATACTGTTGAAAAATGGATCCTTCTGATTGATTATCTAATACTATTATTAATGGAAAAGGAAAGGCCCTTGAAATTCTGAGAAACAAAAGTGCTAGACACAGCTGAAAGAGAGTCCACACTGAAACATAAAAAAATCAAGTACTATTTAATTTTCAAATAATATTTCCTACAAATTAAACTAAGAGGTTTGTAATAGCAATAATTACCTATTCAGCATCCTCCATCAGTCTCTGAACTCATTTTCTTCAGTCATTACTTGAGTGAAGAAAAAACTTAAATGGGTCATTTATGCTTAAATTAATCTGTGGTTTTCCCAGAGTACCTTCTTTGTTCATCTCCAGCTTTAATTACTGAAAAACATTTTGTTTTATAGAAATCTGTGGCAAAATAGATGCATCCTTCATAGTCATCCTGTTTCAGGAAGTTTAGTGACTGCTATATTAGTGACATCACAGATGGTAAAGTCAATTTTAAGATCTATTTCACATGCAAAACCTGGCACACAACATGAGTGAATACTAATGTGTAGAAGAGTTCTATGAAGGCTTTAGAGGACATAAATCATTCTCTAAGGCAGCAAAGATTCTCTCAGCTGCTGATGCAATCTATTGGTAAGGCTGTATTTTGAGGGGAGAGTAGTGGTAGGCTGGGACCCGTGAATGCCAATGAACAAGAGGGTTGACTTGCCTGATTAAGGTGTAACCACAGTTTCTACTCACACAGAGGACAGTTCTGTGGCGTCAAACCTCACTGTGTAGCAGAAGCTACAACTTTGCAAAGTGGTATGACAATGGTTCCTCTTTCACAGTTTTCTTGTAATCACTAAGACTTTTTTTTTTCTCAGAGTAATCTGAAGTCATTGTTTCTTTATGTCCAGTTTGTTATATCCTGTGAGAATGGTGATGTACATGTGCTTCTCAAAAATATATTTGGTTAAACAAGTGAGCTGCAAACACCCTACCTGCTAAAATTTAGGTGCCCAAAAAACATTACCCTTTTTATGATAGAGGATGAATTATCTTTATAGAAGAAAGCAAGAAAAAGGAAATATCATTTTTTTCAAAAAACCCAAATTGTTTGCATGTCACCTGTAACGTAAAAATTAGTTTTTCCAGTCTGAAAAACAATTTTCTGCTTTGAGCAAGGAAACAAAGGGATTTGCCCAGTACATTTGCAAGGCATTTTGAGTGAATCAATGTAATGGTAAAACAAGAATGTCCTTGTTGTATGCCTAGCTGAAAAAACATCTAAGTGCTCTGATTGTTTATTGAATTTTAATACTTGAAGGATTGCTGCTTCTTTTGATTTTTTTTTGGCAGAAATAGCAACTGTGGTTAATGATCATCTGGGGTTTTATTTTTTTCTAATAAAATGTCATTTATCAGCAAAGAAGGAGAAAGGAATCTGAGAGTCATGCATACAGATGCATGAACTAAATACTGCTTCTTCTGCCAGATTGCTGCTTTTGCTTGTACATTAATGGAAAATCTATTTATTTAAAAATAAGAAAAGTCCGACAAGTCCAAATTTTAGATCTAGATGTGAAATAAAAGCTCTTAAATCTAGATTTGCTTCTTACACCAAGTCCAATAGTATATACCTGAAGCCTACAGTACTCTAAAAACACACACATATATGTGTATATATACTGAATAGTTTCTTCAAATCTATTTATATGCCTAATTCCCTTCCATTTGTGACTGGACAGGTCTTGATGAGCAGCAAGGATCATAAACTTTAGATACTAGGTAAATGCTGTCTGATTCTGACTGGAATAATTCTGGAGAACATTTAAGTCAGAAAGTACTTAGATAGTTCAGGATGAGGTGGCAGTGAATCACAAATTTTCTGCATAATTTTGGAAGTGGGTACTTCAGTTAAAGCCTTGATTTTTTCACCTAGTTCTAGCCCTGCTGGACTCCTATGCATTTTTTCTGTCTAGCAGTTTCAATGCAAACTCATGACCCAAACATCCATGGCTCTTCAGGATTAAACACTTAACATGTAAAAAATATGCACCAGATCAAATAATTTCTTCTAGTCTAACTATTTCTTTCACGGGAGTCATTACTGGTCATGATTTTTTAATTTGCTGGCAGCCTGGGTCTCAATTACTCAATGAAAGGTGCAAGTACTCCATGCACCTGAAAATGAAATCTCAGGATAGGGAAATCAAAAATCAGAGGCACCCTGAAAAAGCAGAACTCTTGAATATTTGGCAGCACACAAAATGAGACATCTTACAAAAACGACCAGTAGATCTAGATAGAACCTGTATCTGTGTCAGAAATGGGAATTCAGTGTGCAAAACAAATTGAGTTAAATAGTGTGTTTAACTCATTACATCAACTTTTATATCTCTCATAGTTACAGTGATTCAAGGAATATATTACAGGTTTCTTGAACAAATGGAGCCTGCCCACACTGAATGAGTCAGATAAAAATCAATTACATTGTGAATTCTTAACTGTGGAAATAATCAATGTCATCATTGTTCCCTTCGTAGCAAAAAATATTGGTCCTGGTCAACCAATCTTTTTAAGTTGGTTTGTGCAAAACATTTTAAATACTTTTTATATTGTTTTTGTGGGCCCCTTGAAAACGGAAAGCCATTTGGTATCAAGGCCAAGTACTAACAGGACCTTTTTTTTAACATTGATAAGCACTCTCTAGTGTAGTAATTCATTCATGTTCGTATAGAATGTCAAAGGAGCAGACCTTAAGTTTTATCATATTCTGTAATGTTTTAGGCTTAGATTGCTTTATGTATTTATACCAGCATAGTCATCCTGGAATCTTTTACTCTCAGCAATGGAACAAGAGATAGAGACAGAGGGCTAGTACTACTGTAAGTTTTCAAAACTTACTGAATTTTATCCATTAGCTGTTCTGGGGAGAAGAATATGAGTGATATCATGCCAAACCTTTCAAAGTGTTACATCTGCTAGGAATGCTGTCCTGTTAAAAGATTTATGAGAGCTGGAACAAAAGATTAACAGAAAACAGACTTGATAATACATTGTATGCATTATTTATTTTCAGTGTGTGTAAATCCATATTGTCTCTAAACAAATACAATGATGTGATCCTCTTTATATCATCAGGTTTTATTAATTCCCATTACTTTCTCTAACTTATCCTTCGAGGACTCATATATGTCAGCATGCACTGAAAACAGATGTTGATAATGCTGTCTGTGTTGTTTACACCTCCAACCTTCACTGGATTCCCTGAATTCCAGATGGCAGACAGTCATTCTATTCTATATATAAGATTAAAATGGTTTCTTTTCAAATCTGCGTATCTGTCTGTGCTTTGTACTTTCAATTCCAATGTCTAGACCAACCCTGTTCTGTCCTTTTCACCTTTTGTATTCTTCCGTTTTTGCTATTTTCTGTCTTCTTGTCATTTGCTGAGAACAAAGGATTCCCTCCTTCAAACACCGCTTTGACTATTTTGCTCTTGATATGAATTGCTCACCAGAGATAGTGTAATTTAGAATTATTTACTTGTTTTATTAGTACTTTATCTAGGTCTCTTGAAGTGCATACAATCATACCTTAAATTGCAATAAGAAAGGGAGTGTCTGCTACTACATTTTTCAGAACTTCTAAGTTGTTAAGAACTGTAAGGACTGGCAACATGATCTAATGCGTACTAGAATAAGTCTTAAAAGATCTGGACTCCTCAGATCTTCACTATTCTAATCACAGTCATTACTAAGCTAAACCTTATTTAAGGTTTAGGCATTTCCTTTTCAATGCCTCCATTTCTCACTTTTTCTCCATCTTATTTTCAATATACTGGGTGCTCTTCCACAATGGTATAGTCTCCTCTGTATGCTCACACTAACCTTTTAGAATTACTAAAATTATTCTCAATTTGTACTCTATAAATAAGACCAGACACGTGGTACTGTAAATTATTTATTCAGTGTCATTATATTCATGACACTTTGTATAACAAATCAAGTCCTATGACAAAATTCTGCTGCTTTATCTAGGCCTCATCTGGAATAAGTCCATCAAAATCTATAATTAAACTAACATAGATCAGTAGTAACTTTAAACTATTTAGTCATAGTAAAATGAGTTTAGCTGTATAGCTTTTGGTCCATGATCTTGGCTTCAAAAATGCATACTTCAAATTTGGCAGAGTAAAGGAAGCAGGAGAGAGGAGAAATCCTCATCTCTGAAACTCCCCATCCTCAGTTCTCACGTTTATATCCAAATGTTCCTGTATTTCTGCAGATGAAAACACTTCTGCACTTAGGCTGCAAAATCACAAGAAAATGTGTTTAAATCACAAAATGGAAATTTCTTGTGGCATCCTCATTACAGTAGACAATACTTAAGCTGATGTAGTATCAGAGGATTCCATGTGAAGAGGAGGCAACACAGGCATGCTGCATATTCACCATATTCATCACCTAGAAAGAGCTGAGCATCCTGAGGCTCATCCATGACCCATCCTGCAAAGAGATCAAATATAGTACTGACAACAGAGTTTTATAGAAGAGAGCCCCCTACACATGCCCAGAAAAAAGAGCTGTGAATTTACAGAGATTTAGATAAATCTAGATCTTAGAATCCACATCTCTGCCAGATCTGATTCAGTCTTTCAGACGTGCATAACTTGACTTAAGAAAAAATGGTTGCCTTTAGCAACACATCCAGGTTAAGACAAAGGTAATTTGGTGTGCTGATCACAAGCTTACATCCTTATGCTACAAAACTACAGTATGCTGTCTTGCCAAAACAGTAATGTTATCTCTATACTTTTTGGCCTGATCCTGACAGTATTTCACTTGCAAAATTCATCCTGAGTTTAGCTGAAGTCATGCAGCAGTCATATATTCTGGTATATAACTGCTCAGCCCTATTAAGCAGATGAGAAGAAAGTGGAAACGAAACAAAGAAGGTCAAAAATCTCTTTGGATGATTCGGCCAATTGCTCTTATATTAGCATGAGCGGTTCCAGCATTAGACCATGATCAGGCTGCACCTGAGAGTCAAAAATGCACTTTAGTATTTACTTACTTAATGTACCAAATGCTGCCTCATAAAAAGGGGAATTGACAAAAACTACTTAATAAAAAAGACTTCCTCTAGCGCTTTCCATCTAATGATTATCAAGCAGTTTACAAGCAGGAATGAAACTGTTCTCATTTGTGGATAATAATACCCCCAGTTTACAGATGGAAAAATAATCCAGCCATAAGAATGCGTATTAGTTGATAACAGGAACCTTATCTAGTGCTTCGCTACAGACTTCACAAGATGAATAAAGAGGCACTCAGAACTCTGCATGTCACACAGTGGAGAATAATAGGGTCCCCCCTCTTCAACAGGGAAATCGCAACCATGTTATCCTTCCTGTATTGCTAGGTCAAAAACCGACTCCAGTCCAGAAAAGATAAAGAAAACATTGACTTGCAGGGGTTATTTCAATTATTCATGTATTTCTGTTATTACCTGACCGTGTAGCCTGGTGCTAAGAAAAATGGAAGCCGCGTGGGCCGTGGCAGCTGTCCACCATGCTGCCCCCAGCCATGGGCAAGGCCCAAGGGCAACACAGGGCCAGGCCAGGGGCGGCCAGGCTGGGGTCAGCGAGAGCAGGCAGCGGGGGCAGGCACCGTACCTTCACCTTTTCCGTGTAACATTTTTTTTTTTTCAAAGAGCAGTTGTTGGTGATGTCTAACTTCATGAGTGCAATTAGCGCTAAGAGGAAATCTGACCTGGAGAACATCCCTTCAAGGTACAGAGGAAGGCTGCCAATGCTTTTTGATGACACCGGTTTACTTCAGTTCGCAGGTTAGGAAAAAGTTGAAAATGAAGGCACTCTATTACTTTTATTGTTATTATTCATTTAAAAGCCAGCGCATTTTGGGGGCAGGCTCCACTCCCGGAGGCTGCGCTCTCACGGGCGAACACCGCAAGCCAGCCCGCTGGCCCGCCCGCGGCCGCCATGTCGCGGCACCACCCCTCACCCCAACCGGCCCCCGCCGCCTCCCGAACATGGCGGCGCCAGGGAGCCACCCCGCAGCACACCTGCCCCCAGGGCCGTGCCCTCGCCTCTCTGCCCGCGGAACCCCTCCCTGTGTAGCTGCCTGACCACCCCCCCCCGCTAACGGCCGTGCTCAGGGCTAGCTCCCCCGGTGCCGCCAGCGCGGCCCTGCCCTGCCCTGCCCGAGGTAGGTGCCTTCCGCGGGGCTGCTCCCCAGACCGGGGGCTGCCCCCCAGACCGGGGGCTGCATCAGCCCCGCCTTCATCGGCTTCGCGGGGGGCTCGCTCGGCGCTGGCGGTCGCCGGGAGCCCGCGGGGTCCGCAGGCGATCCCCTCGCCCCGGCCTGCAGCAGGGCCAGCGTTTTCGGGCTGGGAAGGCGCCCGGCCGCGCTGGCAGGGGAAGGGCTCCCGCGGGGCCAGAACCGAAGGTGGCACCGCTGGTACCTGCGCTCGTCCTTCCTGAGCTTCCCTGCGGCTGCGGAAGAGTTCGGAACAGGGAGAGGCGCGCTGGGATGGTGTCCTGCATTGCCGTATTGCTGCCCGGTGTCGGTCGTTCAACACCACGGCAGCGGCACCCCGCCCCTGAGCAGTGCTGAAGCGACGGTAAGAGAAATTATTCGTGAACCCCTCCGAGTTGGTGGTCCTCTTCCGAGGAAGCTCGGTAGTCGGCTGCCCATCAGCGGTAATTCTAACAGTGCACCTGGCTGCTGGCCTTTTGTGTAAACGTCCAACTCTCTCTGTGGTCCTGCTGAGCTCTTTTCCTCATCAGAGAGCACAGCCTGCTTGCAGGGTTAAGTGTGAAACCCCGGCCGTGGCACTCCGGTGGTTACATTTCCTCTGCTTTCCTTTGGTTTTGCATTCATCTGTTGAGGAAAAAATATGCTTGGCAATGTGAAGGTGTGCTGTAGGTGGGAGCCTGGGCATTCCCAAGCAGCTGCTTTCTCACGCCTGTAGAAAATTTCTGCTGGGGCTGCCAGGCTGGCTGACGAGACCCCGGGACCACTGACGAGTGGAGCTGCTGCCACGCTGCTCGTGGAACAACGAGCGGTCCGACCGAGCATGAAGTTAACGTGGAAGCGTTAGTTGTCTTGGCCTGAGAGAAAGTAATGATTTTAATAATTTTGTGACTTTGCAGTGTGAAACGGGGAAAGATGTATCAATACTGTACCCTGGGTACACTTTATAAAGATACAAATCCTAGTAATTATCACTCAGACTAGCTTAACTTCAAGCAATATCCGTGCTCCTTCCTCATAGCTTTTATGTATTGACGTGTTGTCAAAAATAAATTAAGCTACAGACTCCTATACAAGAAAATTTCCTTGAACAGCTGAACTGGGTTGACACCAATAAGATCACTGTGATGTAGAAGCATCAGTATGCAAACCTTGCTTATGGCTATTACATCTGAAGGTGTATTTTTCCTCTGAAGAGTCGGTTTTGGGGTTTGAAAAGAGGTGCTGGTGTGGCTTTGTTTCTGACTGAAGGCTCAATCTGTTCCCTTCAGAGGCACCGGTAGGGATTGCAAACATTTGCTGCTTCATTTGTTTTATTGTTGTATCTTGTTTCAGTTCTCTGAGATGAGAAATCAAGATTTTAGTTTTTTTAATAGTTTGCACTGCAGTTTTTTGGCCTTTGGAGAATTGCAAACTCCCCTTCTTTTTGCTGGGAATAGTGAGATCTACGTGAACCCCAGCAGCAGGGTGGGTGGGTTGCAGTTGAGATTGTAAAATGCCTTGGAGAGTGAGTGCCTTGTGTGCTGCCTCTGGTCTGTTCTGGATGCCTCTTGGTAGTGCTGGGAGAGACTCTGGGGAGTGCTGGGAGACCTCTCAACTCCAGCTGGCGTGGGGAGGATGGGTACCATTGTAGTCAGCCATACATCGCTTTGGCAGTTGCTGCAGTTTGATCCACAGTTGGATTCCCAGGATTGTCGTATCGGGGATGAATTTTGCATCACTGCTGCCCAGTTTGGGAAGACACCCAAATGTAGGGGTTGCTTTTAAACTTCAGGCAAGCTTTGGCGGTTGCTTTAAGGTAATCATCCCGACCCAGGGCAGGAGGTTAGAGCTGAGTTCTTGACTGAGTAGTGGAGATAAAGGTAGCTGGAGAGAAGGAGCTGCATGTGCTGGTGCGGGGAACCCACAGCATCCCAGAGCAGTCCCAGTTCCCAAGGCTGTCCCAGTAGTTCTCTTTTCTCCAACTTTTTTTTTTTTAATGATTCCTCCCTTTTCTGCTTCAGTAACATGATTTTATTACCTTAAAGTAAAAAAGTGAAGCTACTCAGTAGCTGTGTTTCCAGAGTGCAGATCTGAGAAAAATTAGTAAGGCTGCATTGCATCCTTAAACGTTCAATGAAAATACAAATGCCTGAAGAACACTCCAGGCTGGGCAAAGTCCAGATTGTGCTGCACTGTTGCTCCCTCATTTTATTCTTTTTGGGCTTTGTACTTCCAACAGGAAATAAATGTGTGTTTCAGAGGGGTGTCAGTATCAAAATAAGCATATAAAGGTGCTTTTCATGTAAACTCGTTAAAAATAAAATTGTTACTGTAACCGTATAAGATCATTCAAGCTATCTTGAGTGTCACTAAACTATATAGAATCATATGCTCCGGTATGCACATACACATTTGGGGGAGAATTGGAAAATTAAAACCTGCGTCGTCTGCTAATGAGCAGACCTGTTCTTCCGCAGGGTAAGAGGAAAACCAGTCACTGCAGCCAGCACTGAACCATAAATCAGAAGGTTTTCTTTTTTGCTCATAGTTCACATCCAAAAAAATTTTTGAAGAAACTGAATGGTAACTACGCCTTGATTTTTCCATGAAATTTTTCGTTAAAAAAAAAAAAAAGTATGATTTTGTCCCAAATGAAGGACTTGTGTAACAGCTTAAATCAAAAGGTCAACACTTTGAATTTCTTCTTATATAGCTTTTACACTTCCACATGACCTTAGTAGTCGAAAGTGCCTTTCTGATTTTATCTAGCCAAGTCACTATGTCCGTTTATTTTGGATATTGACCTCAATACAATTAGTCGTCATTGGAGCTACAAAATATAATGCATTGGATGATACAGCAAACATGAGCCAGATCCTCCGATCTTTTTGTCTGTTTCTGTTTTGTCTGTTAGTCTGTTTCTGCACTTCCCTTAGTGGGCAGCAGTCCTGGTCTAGGTTACAAGGTTATGATGTTACTGGGTTTCCTTAGTAAACTCCATTATAATGTGCTCTTTCCCTGATACTCAGTTTTGTCTCCAGAGCAGTGAACCTCCAGTGAGAAATCTGCAAGCTGCAAAATGCTTCTTAATCCTGAATGATGATGATCTTTTTGCCTCCCGCCTTCTCCAGGGTGTACCAGCAGAACATTGCCCAGGTCTACTGGGAGCGACCCGTGGACACCACCACCCTGGAGGCACCAGCTTCGAGGGTGGTAACGTGACTGAGAGGAGCGGAGAGAGCTGAGCTGGGGCTGAACACACCATGGGAGCAAACGCCTCCAGCAAGTCACCACCCTTCAATGAAAATGAAGACGGTAAGAGCTTTTCCTGGTTGTTGTCTGGGACTGCAGAGTCCACCAGCGCAGAGACCGTGACTCCGAGAGTCGCCGCCAGCTCCCGTGCTGGGGTTGCAAACACGCAGACATCTTGGTTAAGCGAAGGTGTGTCAAGGTCCGCAGCAGCAGCGTGCCTTTGCTGTCCTGCAGAGCTGTGGTCAGGTGTCGGGTGGTCCTTTCGCCGCCCCTCTCTGCGGCCAGGCACTGGCAGAAGGACTATTGGCAGAGGTTTGGCTTTGAGATGTCGCCGGGACGCTGCTGGGCGCTTCGAAGGAAGAAACACTGCTGTTCTGGGGGCAGGGGAGGCTTGTTCTGGAGATCACAGCACAAGGAGGACTGGTATGATGTATGGTGGGAAGATAGCTTGAGCGATGTGTGCTCCCATCCCTGCTTTTGGCCACTGAGAGAGACCCGGTCAGCAGCAGCCGAGGTGGAGGGTCCTGGTGGCTGCCCAGCTGGGCAGCTCTACCCTTTGGCGCTGGGAGACCAGCACACAGGCTTGCTCGGCAGGAAAAAGAGAATACATTGCTGAGAGCAGTGTTGGAGGCCAGTGTCACTATGCTGCCAAGGCTATAGAGACAGTCATTAAAAGATGGTTCCATAAATCTATTTCCTGCTGCATGAGTCAGCTTGCTAACTGCCATATGGGCTTTCACCTGAGTACAATCATAAAATGCGTATGTAGATAAATACAAATACATATGAATAAAAGTAAAGTATACAAGAACCTAAATGACTCATAAACTGCTGTCCCAAAGGTAAGAACTCGTCAGGGAGGACGTAATCCTGATTACTGGGGACGTCAGGGGAAAAGGAGGGGACCTTGGCTGAAACCTGGTCTTTCTCACTCAGCTCCTTGAGGAAAGAGGTCTCTAGGAGGAACGCGCTTTCATTCTGGAAATGCAGTGATTGTATCCCAAGTAGTGCCGTTAGCGCTCATGGCTCGAAAGCCTCCTGCCCCAGGCTGTGGCCATCCCGCAGTCCGGTCTGTGTGCGCGGCTGCCGATGGGCACAGCTGCTTGGGGAAGGGAAAAGTCATTCTGCGCAGCAGCGTGTTCCCCTCGCTGTCCTGAACCACCCTGCTGTGATCCGGCCCTTCCCTGTGCGCCTCGGTTTGTCATCCCGCAGAGAAGATTTTGCACTTTGGGGTCCGCATTCGCTGCTGTCACCCTCCAGGCGCAAAGGGAGCCGGCGAATCGCTCCGTCCTTGCGCTCTGCGCTGCTGCGCCTGCAATGCAATGCCAGCTGCGTGTGTGTGGCTGTTGGGCTAAATTGGCTGTGGTTCCCAAATTATTGATGCGACTGCTTGTGATTTTTCTTTGGTTTTCATATTTTTTTCCCAGTTACTTTAGTGCAAAAGAGGTCCATGCTGTGAGGTTTTCCTGGAGATTTTATTCCTGGTGCATCTAAATGCTCAGTATTGGTGCTCATAAATAACTGCTTGTGCTGGCTCAGGATGACTAGTACTTTTCATGTTCCTGATCACCTTCCTTGGGGTGATATGTCCGGGCTGTGAGATTGACTGTAACAAATTGAATTTTCCTTGGGGTGGCTGGTCTCTCTGCTGAATCTTTCTCTGGGTTCGACATGCTTCGTGCGGTATCAGCTCCTGTGACTGAGAAATAAATAACACCCTGAGCAATGCAGTGACCTGTGCAGGATGACTGTCCTTGGGGCAGTAAATCTTCTCAGAGAGGTGATTTCTTAACGAGAGCCAGTCCTGTGCTTGGGAAAGGCTTGGTTTGAGCAAACAAAACCTGACAGCGTGTGAAGCCCCTGTTAGCTCCATGGCAAAGGGCGCTGGGCTTCACCTTCCTGTGCCTCCTCCTTCAGCAGTGGGCTCCCCTCTCCTCCCCCAGCTCGGCTGTTTGCTCTGCGGAGCGTGGGCCACCTTCTGCCGCGCAGAGGCAGGTGGCACACAACAGGGCAGTAGGGCTTATGCCTCGCTTGAGCTCCTGGCGTCCTTTGATATGCACATATAATGCCTCTTGCATATTTTTCCAAATTGCTGTTGCTATAATTTGACTATTTTCTGTGGCATCATGATTTTATTTTTTTTTTTAAGATGGACTTCTCAAAGGGGTTTTATTTGCCTTCGGCAGAAGTGGGATGACAGTACTATTTTTCTCTCAGCATTTCCTCTGAGTAGGCACAGTGGTGGATAATAAGCTAGTGAGATGAAAAGAAAATGTAATAACCAGACAGAAGGTTCAGTGCTGCAAGGTGATCTCAACTCCCGCTGTAGTCAGGATGAGACCATGTTAAAAACTGGATTTTGTTTGTGCTGCTTCTGGGCAAAAGGGTGTGGAAAGCATCCCAGAGGACGGCAGCCAGATATTCTCCCCAGCTGACCAAATCTGTGGGAAGGTAAAGCAGAAATAGATAGTAGGTGAGGACAATGGCTGGGTGAGATGGACATACATCATTCTGTGGTCCTTTGCCGGTGTCCTCTCTAGCCCACCATCAGCTGTTCTGTCTTTAAATTGCCCCGGGACTGAGAAGAGTGTTAGACGTATCTTTGTTCCTCTGCCTGGATCTGTGCTGAGTTCAGCTCCCCGATACGGAGGGACTTGCGTTATCATTCCTGATCCTGTGGTAGCGCTTGTTTTCCTGAGGCTGCAGAGCAGAGAAGGAAGGGAGGGAGGAAATATACTGAAAATGGGGGAAATTACAGTGACAAAAGTAAGACAAGTCATAACAGACTGTGCGGTGTTGTGCTAGCTGTACTGGGGTGGGCGACGGGGATGGGAGGACCTGAGCCCCCCGAAGCATTGACTTGGCAGATGGAGGCTGGGGGCTTTGGCAGGGTTGACTTGTCTCTGATAGGGATGTTTTCTGTGGCTGGTTAGGTTCTGTATTTTTTTATCTACATACTGTTCCTTGAACCTGTTTAGAAATACAGCCCCTGCTTTCAAAGTGGTATTTCATGCTTATGCTTCAGTTGCTTCTTTATAGCAATTGTATTATCTTCCTTGGCATCTCTTAAACATAATTTGTCTGAGTTGGCATATCACATGAATTTTCTCTCTGAAGGGCAAATGCTTTGGCTTTTTCATTGTTTTAGATGCCATCAGGCAGTGAAATGAGGCTTGTCAAATCTGTAGATGTGGATTCAGGATGAAGAGCATGTGTTTGGTTCCTGATTTGGACACCACGGATTTCAGTACTCTTTGGAAGCGAGACTCTGGGTGGGGTCACTGTCAAAATTGGGGATAGTAGGAAAGCTAAAACAGAGAGAGGTTAATACGTGATTGTACCTAGTTTGAGAGTCTTAAATAAAAAGTATGCAATTTAGCTTTCTTACGACCAGCTCAGTTATAGACCCGTGTTTAAAATGTTAATGAAAACATTAATATGTCTTTTAAGACATAAGACAAGGAGGTAGAGGGTGTTAACATGTTCATGAAAGCATTCATATTAAAAGACAATAGAGGTAGAGGGTGTTAACATGCAAAATCTGGCTGCCGGCTTAACTCCTCTGGATTTGCAGCTGTTCCAGATGTTAACATCTGGCTGGACCCCTGCGTTTCATGGTCTGCCCTTCTCTTGCAGACCCCCGTGTGGGGTCCAAGCACTTGGGACCTGAGACTCCCCTTGCCCCACCGTCGTGGGCTGCATTGTACGGCATGCAGCTGCTGCAGCTAACCTCTCTCCATAGCGGGCACAGAGGGTTTCTTTCCCCTCTCATTTTTCCCTGCAGGTGATAAGCATCTTCGCTCTCCCTTTTTATTCTGCAGGTATCCACTACCCTTCTCTCAGATGGCCTAACTGGTAAAAAAATCTAGTTAAACTCCATCATTATCAACTTGTATTTAGCTCTGATGTTTGCAGCTGTTGTTCCAGGTTTGAGAAAGGGCTTTTGTGGCTAAAAGCTGGTCTTGGAAAAAAACAAGTGCTACAGCTGGAAACTACAAACTATGCTTTGGTTAGATTGCGGCATTCTACCTGAAAAGATAATGGCAATGAAAAGGACAAGTTTTATAAATTCAGTGTGCCTGTTTTAAAAAATTATTCTGAGAATGGGTTACCCAGTGGGTGTCTCTTGGCCAGGTATGCAGTGGCTGTTTTCACCTTTTTTGCAGAGGAAGTTTGGGCAGGCTCAGTGGACCATATGGCTGAGGCAGTTTGGTGACCCTTGTGTTTATGTTGAATGAAACCCAGTCTACCTGCTTAATTTCTTTGGAAAATACATGCATTATGTAAAAAAAAAAAAAAAAAATCCACTAGCAAAGTATGAATACACTTCCCTATAGCTGTGTGATGGCAAGAATCTAGCAAGTGTCTGTCCTGTTATCCTGGTATTAGCTTAGAGGCAGGACGTGTCCTGAGGAAAAGGGGTTTATTTCTGACCAGTATCATGCACAAGTCTGTAACACGGAGGATTCGTCTATTGCTGTGGCAGAGTGATAAACAACAGCTTCCTTGCTGGCAATCCCATCTGATAAAAAGCTTTGAGGACAAACGCCTCTTGGTTTCTGTGCCGTTCAGTTCAGTTAATGAAGAAAGCAGCAGATGACAATTATGTTGAGAGCTGCACTTTTCAAGACAACCTGTGGTGTCAGAAAGCCCAGAGAAGGAAACCTCTGTAGCCTGAAGCACAAGTTGCTCACATGCCAGTGTTTCTGTGAAAACAGGACCTCAAACTGACTGCGCCTGTTCGCCCCCCAGATGCCCGGATTCTCGGTGCACGGCTCCAGTACTGGCTTTAGTGCCTGGCATGGCCAGAGCCTGCGTGCGTCCGAGCTCTCTGTTACATTACGGTTGTGTCTGGGAAGATTTGAGCAGGCTACAGCCCAGTCCTCCAGCTCTGCTGGAGCCGGAGCCTGGAGCCGGAGCGGTGGGCCGTGGCAGAGCGAGGGGGCCGGGGGACTCGGCACGCTCAGACCTGTCTGCTTGGGGATGGTGCGAACGTAACTGAAGTATTTCAGGTCAGCCTGGGAGGGCAACACCAGGGCACCCGGTGGAGCTACTAGGCAGGGCTTTCATGCCAGACATCCGCCCGGAGCCTGCGCCTCAGAAAAGCAGGGAGCAGCAGGTCAGCTTTGGTAGCCCAGCCCAGCCCAGCCTGTGGTTTCCCAGCCTGGAGCTGCCGACTGCGGCTGGAAGGGCACCTACGGGTGCGTGCCTGAGGCTGCTGCCAGCAGACAAGTGCAGGCGGAGCCATGTTTCCTTGTGCAGCGAGTGCCTTCATTCTCATTTCACGTGAAGCTGGGAGGGGAAGAGGCCTTGAGGTTTTTGTCTCGTTTCGCGAAGTGCTGGAGGTGGTGCGAAGTCTTGTGTGGTGGCAGAACACCGCGCTGTTGGTGCTAACGCAGGGCAGTGGCAGTAACAGCCCCAAGGCAGACCTCCTGGCAGGCTGGGGGTCACAAAGGACGGGTGATTCCCAGAGGCGAAGCTGCCCACCAGCCCCGGGCACGGGCACCGAGAGCGGTGCAGCCGGTTGCCTTCGGAGATAGCCATTGAAGGAGCTGGTGGCAGTCGGCCTCGGCAGGGAACGGAGGGTGCTGCGAGGCAGAGGTGGACTCGGTGTTCACCGGTTCCCGTGGTCCCCGCGCCGGGGACATCCCTCCCTTGTGGCCCCGCGCTGGCTGCCGGCAGCCCTGACTCCTGCAGCGGGGAAATAAGAAGGGCACGAGTCAAACGAACTCTGCCGTTTCAAGCCCGTCACATCGGTGGTATTTCTCAGTTCCAGGGGTCACACTAATTAAAGCTGCTGAGTTATTACAAATCCATCAGAGGCCTTTCTCTGACGCCTTGAATGAGCGTCTCGGCGCGATTTGGTTCAGCTGGCCGCGGCTGGTTAAGGAGCGTACCCCTGAGCGGGACCTTCCCTTAGCTGACGGCTGCTGGGCACAGCGCTGCTGCACCAGCATCTTGGGGGAGCGTTAGCAGGATTCAGAGCGTTCAACTCGGTGAGCATTGCTGTGGTACCTTACCCGGCAATCGGCAGCAGGGTTTGAACCCAGCGCAGTTAATCTGTGTTTGCTGTGCAGTAATTTGATTTGCTGTTTCTCTGGATCTGTTTATTGCCTGAGACGAAAGACAGGCAGCTTCATCCTGGCTGATCAGAAACACTTGATATGTAGTGTCCTTCAGATTAGCACTTACAAAACATTGTCCCTTGCTGTTGCAGATGTCCACCTCCCAGCTCCATTTCCAGCTGGAGGCCAGAAGATGAAGTGAAATGTGTGTTCACGGTCCTCCCTCCCTGTCCCAATGCATGGTCTGCAAAGCTGCGGCTCTTCTGTTTCCCTTCCGAGCAGAAACAGCCCTCTGGGTGCTGAGTAGCATGAAGCTTGTGTCCAGGGTTGCTCTGTTTATCTCACACAGTTATGAAATGGTTATCTAGAATACCACAAGGTTATGAAGATCCATCTGCCCATTTATGTCTTCACATGGTATAAGTGTTTGATGGACTAAAGTTCTTTGCATTTGGTTTCAGCAGGAACAAGATGAGGCTTTCATGTTTAACAGGCAGGTCAGAGCGAGAACATTCACTTGAGGGTTCCTTGCATCAGCTGCCATTGACATAGGCTGACCCAGGGAACTTGCCTTTGCAGCTGAGCTGCAAAGAAAAAAGCCTTTTAAACACCAAGTTTTAAAGAGCACCCAAACCTCCAAAAGCAACAGAAAGTTGCTAGGGTATCCCTCATTTTTCTCAGCTCTTACCTTATGGAGAAAAAGTAGAAATAATGTGATATCAAATGTTTACTCAGCCATTTAATATTTGAATGTTTGCTCTTTTTTGCAGTCACCTTTGACCATTTTGAAATTTTGCGAGCTATTGGGAAGGGCAGCTTCGGAAAAGTAAGTATTTTGTGAACTAATCACCATTTGAACAGCTGGAAATGTAACTGAGAAATGGGTGAATTAGAGACTCACATGAGAGTAAAGAAATAAACCCCTGCATTGTCAGTGAGCCTTGACCCGAGCTTCAACTCCTGGTAATCAAGAAGGAGTTGGAGCCTGATTCCTCATCCATTCTGTAGCCACAAATTATATTACTGGAGATTAAAATGAGAAACTGATAAATCAAATGAGCTGAATTTCATTATGTTTCTGGATAAGCATTTTCTAAGATTTCCCAGCAAATCAACACTGAACATCATAATGCATCTTTATTAAAGAACTACAGGCAACAAGAAAGGCCTGGCTATTTTTTTAAGAGGATGTATATCTGTGAAACACGGTGTTTGCTATTAAGCATCAGGTTATGGTCATACGTTTTATTTTTATGCTGTTATGGAATTCCCTGCTTGTATATGCTAACAGAATTCTAGAATGTCCTTTGCCCCTTCACATAAAGGCACATTCATGCCATAAATGAGCTGTGCCTTAGGTGCAGAGTGTGACAAAAACCTCTAGACAAAGATATTTATCTGGTGGTCAAACAAAAAAGGTTGACTGAAACTTTGCAAATTCATCCCAAGCTCCTAAACTGTTGTGGAAATAAATCTGAAAAACCAACCTGTTTTGTTTTGTGCTCTTACAGACTCTGAGTCTGTCATTGAAGCAATGTTTCTTTCTAGATTTGATGAAATATAAGAAAGGTTAAAATTCAAACCCCAATACCCCTCAAACAAAGCACAAGGTTCATTGTGAGCTGAATGAGACTTATCAAGAAGGGGGAGGTCAGGTGCTGCTCCCTAGTTTCTAACCTGTAGTGCTGTGGTGGAGAGGACTCTTCCAAACAGTAAATGATGTGGGAAGGTTGGACATGACCAAGATTACTCAGTGCTATTAAATAAAATGTTGACCTCTGTGCGATTCCCTATCTGCTATCTTTGTGGTGATAAATTCCTTCCCCTCACCTTCTCCCCAGCAAAATTTCTTCTTTGGCTGAAAGCTGGGCCAGAGATTTACTGGCGATGTCCAATGTTGCAGCGTCAGTGCCTGGAGCTGTGACTTGGCAGTGTGGACTTCGCTAAAGCTGCTGGAGAATGCTGGTGTGACCATGTTTTCCCTGCCTAAATTTGATGATTTATCCCTGGATTTGCTCACTTAGGTCTGCGTCGTGCAAAAGAACGACACCAAGAAGATGTATGCCATGAAATACATGAATAAACAAAAGTGCGTGGAGCGTAATGAAGTGAGAAATGTTTTCAAGGAGCTGCAGATTATGCAGGGCCTGGAGCACCCCTTCTTAGTTAATTTATGGTAAGATACTGCTCCTTTGCTTACTGGCTAAGTCAGCATTGGCAGTCAGAGACGTCTTTGAGACCAGACTTGCCCACGTCCCTGCTGCAAGCCCCTTTCGGGAGCAGGTGGTGTGTTGCCATCCGTAGGGTGACGGGTGTCCTGCGCCCACCGAGCCGGGCACGCGGGTCTCGCTGGCGGTGGGTGGGCTGCCCGGGGCGCTGTCTGCAGGGAGAGTGGCGGCTGTCGCACCTGTGTGCACCGCGGGGCCTGTGGGGCTCCTCGTCTGTTCCCCTGAGCGGGGCTCTGGTTTCGGGGGAATCTTGTTTAATTAAACAAGCAGCTATGTCCCTCGTCCCCCCCCAGACGAGCACAAGAGAGTTTGTTCGTGTGTTCCCTTGTGGTTTCTTCCTAGGCAGGTATTGCTTGTTGCCATAACCCGGTTCTGTTTAATAGTACTCTTTTTGCAACAAACAGCGGCTCCCAGAACCACACAGCAACAGCACAGGACCGATACCCAAGCAGTGCTCTGTTTGCAGGGTTTGCCTTGGCAGTGCTTTCTTCTCATCACCTCCTGATTCTGATTTTTGTGGTTTATTTTGTATTTTAAACAGCCTGCCTTAATACCTTATTGCTATTTGACTAATTGATGCTAATCAGCAAAGGTAAAAGCAGTTTAACACTGGATTTACTGACAGAAAAATAGTACCATTCAAATTTTATTAGAGCAACCCATATATCTATTGGGGAATGTGTACATAAAAGAGTCTCTTTCCTTTAAGAGTATCTGATAAATGCAACGTACATGCTCTGGTTATAGTCCTTTTTCAACCATTAGCAATGGGATTGACCAGATGAGTGATAAAAGATGCATTAATTCTTCCCCCTTCATTTGATTCAGCATGTTTTCCTGCAGTGGGGCAGTAGAAAGGAATTTTAAATAAGACTCTATTACTGTTAGAGTCTGCCAGGTTAATTTTGTTAGGACATCAGTAACATTTCAAGTGGTGTGGTCTCATGGACCACATGATGCAGTGGCCATTATCCTGTAGTTACAGGATCCCTCTGGGATGGTGGGTAATTACATTTATTGAATATTGGATTTATTTTTAGAATGAGGTGGAACTTATCAATGCTAAACACAAAAAAATGAGGCTAAAACACATTGAAGATCACAAGTCTTTGAATAACTTTGTGTTCCTTTTTGAAGTCTCCTGTAACTTGAGTGCTGTTAGGTGAACTCTCATGACTTTGATGATATTGCCATTCAGTGTTCTTCCAGCTAGGGTATGAATGAGAACGTGCATCTAGACCTCCCAGAGCTTTGGACAGATCTCCAAACTTTGCTCTTCTACTTGAACAAGCAATTCCAGGCAAAACTCACTCAGCAGCTGAGAACTAAACAGCCTGTGTATAGACCTGTACAGAGCAAATCATCTGAGTTTCCCTGCTTCTGTTCTTATCAGGTCATCCCTGGCCTCGGGTATAGCCTTTAACTTTCCTGCACTCTGAATGATACACAGACTATAAGCTTCTTGTGGAGTATTATTCTGGTTCGTGGTGCTGCTCATCACGTCAAGAAGCCAGTGTATCAGTAAGAAAAAATCCATGAGAAAAAAGCTCATAGCTGATTGTTAGACTGTCTCAAAGGGACACTTGGTAAACAATTGCATCAAATGAGGTCACTTAAAGAGAAACAGCAGATAGCAGCTGCATCCCCTGTTGTGTTGAGGAAATGGGTTTATTAACAGGCTGCTGCCGGGAGACGCAGAGCCTGGTTATGAGTGCCTCCGGTGCACAGCCTGCTGGCTGTGAGTCTGGACAGGGCTGTGCATCCTGGTTTAGGGCTCCTCTCTACATTGCTCCTACGGCCGGTTCCCTCGGGTGCTCGGAGAAGATGAAATGTCCACCTTGAAGAGCTGAGCGTGAACCCCGAGGGGAACAGACAGCATTCATCCAGCGCTCCAAGCTGGATTTCCACTGCTGTATTGAGTTACCGATTGCTTGGTCAGCTGGGACTTTGCAGCAAGTGAAGGGATCTTCCGAGATCCCTTGGAGGGTTCTCACCTACCTGAGTGTCGGCTGGGGCAGCGTAGGCTTTGCGGACGATTTTCACAGAGTGCCAGCACAGACGTGACACGGGTGATTTCTGGAGCCGCACCGCTCTGCAGTTTTCGTTCTAGCCTGCGGCCATCCCCTCCGGAGGGTGCGCGGTGGGTGGCAGCGGTGCCGCCTCCCTCCTTGCGCGTCCCGAGAGGAGCGGTTTCATTAGCTCGTAGCTGCTGGCACCAGCTGTTAACTGCTGAGCAGACGAAGCTGGCGCCCGCTGTACGCTGCCCAGCGACTCGGGAAGCAAGCAATAGACAAGCGTTAAGGTGAGGTCTTCCCCAAAATAAAAATGCATGATCCACACCTCCTGGGCCCTTTCTGGTCCGTGCCGTCGGTCGCTGCCACTCACACCCCGTGATAAACACGCCTGAGCGCTGTGCCCGCCTGCCAGACTCCTGTCCATCTCTTCACAACGCTTAGGGGGAGGAAATCGGCAGCAAGCTGCGTTAGAGTAATGGGTTTGGGGGGGGCTGGACGTGGGTTTGTTTTTGAAGTGGCTGGTAGTAACAAGTTCGACATAAAAACGCTGGGTTCCTGTTCTTCTAGTGGGCCTGCTGGTAGTTGTTCGTACAAGCTGCTCTGACTCTGTTATGGATTTGAAGCTAAATTATTTTCATCTCAAGTATAACAATAGGAATTTAGTCGCAGCGGGAAATGGAGCATGGGAAGGTCAGGAAATTATTATTTCCCAAGTGAAAAAGTTCCAAGAAATTATGAGTATTCCCAGAGGTACCATATGTCCCTTTACAACCTGTGTTTTTTCAGTATTGTCATCCTTGAACCACGCTTATGCCATTTTAGGTACTCGTTCCAGGATGAAGAAGATATGTTCATGGTTGTAGACCTGTTGCTTGGAGGGGACCTGCGTTACCATCTCCAGCAAAACGTGCGGTTCCAAGAAGGCACCGTGAAACTCTTCATCTGTGAGCTGGTGCTGGCCCTTGACTATCTCCAGAGCAGACACATCATCCACAGGTCAGCTGGGGACCTCATAGGTGGACTGATGCTTGTAGACTGCAGCAGGGGTGGACTTGTTCCTCTTTGACATGAAAGGACAAATAGAAGCTTAAGAGCTAAACAAAATATTCTCCCACATATGTTTGCTTTTAATGTAAAAAGCTAGGCTTCCCAAAGAAAAGCATTTCATATACAACAGAGAGCGTCTTATTTCTCCCTCTGAGATAGCTATGATATAGCATGTTTGATTTGTTTGCTGATCCTGCAGAAAGCTGTCTCTAATAGGTTTAGTTAGCTGTAGCTCGTTAGTATCTGTCCTGATCCAGGGAGGATAGGCACAAGCATTCAGAATTCCCCTGCTGTCACACTTGAAGGTGTCTCCCTTTTGCTCCTCTCTCTGTACTGCACTGAAAGACAAGGAATGGGACCAAACATGGCTCTCTTCTGCATGAGGTTAAATCACTTTCTAGAAGTGGTGGGAGTTTCTTTTTGGCCACCAAGATTTTTCATGGCCAGTGAAAAAATATTTGAGCTTGTCCCATGCATTTGAAGACCTGCGAAATAACAGAGGAGGTAGAGCTTTTCCCTGGTTGGAGAGGCAGGTTTGGCTCCAGACGGATGGATGTGCAGCTGTTTCCTGCTGCGGTACGGGGCAATGCAAACCTCAGGGGTCCAAGGGTCTTGACTTAGTAGCTGCTAACAGGGGCTATGAACAGGGAGAGACTAGCAAAGGGTTAATAAAGGTGGGGAGAAGATTATCTCATTTATAAACATCACTCCAGAAGAGCATTCTTGTGATGTGTAACAGTAAAGCATGGTACAAAATTTAAAATTGAAATGATCCTGTTGTTAGTAGGGGAAGGAACACGCTGTTGAAGGGCTGATGAAGTTTAACGCCTGTTCATGTCCGTAGCGTTTGGCTGCTCTTTCCAAGACGTGAAAGCAGAAAGGGTGATGCTTGGCACGCCCGTAGCATGTCCTCGGCAGCTGTGGAGAGCCCCAGAGCCCCAGGGTGGTTTTGCTCTACTGCGGTTGGAGCCAGACCTCCTTGGGGATAGCTCCCACTTTCTCAGGAGTCTCATCTTTCATGCTGCTTGTTTTATTTTATACCTGCATAGATTTCTACTCTGATGCACCTGATCTTGGCAGGCAGGCCATCCCAGCTGCCCCGTTCAGGCTCCGGTGGGCACTGCTGTGGTCTGGGACTCAAAGCCGGTGTGCGGTGATGGGGGCATTGTGCTGGCCCTCTCCGCCCGGCACCTGCTCGCCGGCACCGAATAATGGATGAGCAGGAATTAAACATCGTGAGGTGCAGAGTCAGCTGTCACTGTCCTGGGCAGCGAGGGGTAAATCCTCACGCTCTCGGCTTGGCCTGAACAAACTGAGTGGGGCGCAGGCGTAAGGGAAGCACAGGGAAGAAGTCCTTCTCCATTGGTAAGGTGTTACGATTAGGAGCAGTGTTTGTAGGACTAAGGGGCTAGAGGTTCTTCACGCTTCGATGCTGCGAGAACGAGTCTGCACGAGGAGGAGCCCGTTCCTCGTAGCGAGGAAAGACGCGATGGCTGCGGGAGCGCAGGGTGCCAGGGGCCGCAGTCCCCGTCCTGGGCCGCGTGGCCGTCAGCATCGCCGAGGGGTGGGCTGGCGTCCCACCGCAGCTGCAGCCAAGGGGACAGCCAGAGGGCAGAACTCCTGGGATTTCCCAGAGGGTTATTTGTAAACGTAGCTGGGAGAAGCTAAAGTTTAGGCTGCGATGTGTATTTCAAGCAGCTCTACGAGTTTAAGGTGAACCGAGTACAACAAAACATGTATGGCGGTCTGTAAAATTTGCAAGTTGTTTAATTAACACTGTAACCCAGTGGGACAGTATTAGATTGATAAAGTGACTGAGCTGAGTCAATTACACTGCAACATCTGTAACTGGGAACACCAGGAGACAAGCAAGTGATTGCTTATTTTGTCTAAACAAAGCTGTGCAGAGACAGCAAACACAGACTGATGGCTGGAATTATTTCCTATCTACATGTAGAAGAGTAGGAAATATTTGTTAATTTTTTCAGGCTAGGAAATGGTATAACCAGTTTATAAAAATAAATATACAAATAATCAATAAACAAATTATCCCTGTTTATTGTTTGCATCCTGGGAGCAATCTCACTGTGCTGGTGTAATTCCATAGGCTGCATGGCAGACAATGAGATCAGAAAAGGCCCCAGGGGAAATTGAAAAAATAATAATTAAAAAAAGGTTGAAAACTGGATGAGAAACAAAACCCTTTGTGGTTCATTTCAAAACTCTGAAAATATTTTTGTATCAAGGGATTCAAAGAATCCATTTTTTTCAAACTCTCTTTGCTGAAACATTTCTTAAAGTTTTTGCTTAAATTAGTGTTTTCTCAAAAACACCAAGCATGGCATCACCATTTTTGCTATCAAATACAGTGCTTCTGACCATCTGGACTGTTTGGCTCTCACCTGTGGCACAGTTTTGCTGTGCTTACAGGGAAAACTTACGGCCACTTACCTGAAGCTGCCCCGTACTCTCTTGATAAAGACACTTGTCCCTGTGCTTACCTATGTGATGGGGGATGGCACAAAGAAGGTAACTGGTATTTATAACGCACTGGAAGTAGTTTGGCTGAGAAGATGCTGGAGAACCATAAGCTATTATATGATAATTAGATACATTGTCTTCTCTTGATTCCAGGTGGCTAGGTGAATTCAAACTTTAACTTAGTGATGGCATTTTTAAAGATAAAATCCTAAACCTGCTCATTTCTTCACTTTGAACCCCTGGGCCTGGTGGGAAGCATCAGGACGGTACAGGGTTGTTGGATGTGTGCCTGCCTTGTGTATGTGACGGTGTCCTTATGGGGCATTAAATTGCCAGGTGCCTGGCTCAGGCTGATAGCAGGTGAATGGGGACTGATGTAATGAGCTCATTAAAACCAGGTAATGTCTTGTAAAGTCACTCAGGTGAATACAGTAGGTGTATCAGGTGTATGCTTTCTCCCTTCAACAGAAAACATTTCCCTACAGCATTGCTCTAGATAGTATTATTTTGGGAGGTTTTTTTGGTTTTGTTTTTTTCAGGAACAAACACTGTGGGAAACTCATTTGTTTCTACAACAAAGATGTTAAAATAATTTTATTTTTATTGAGTAAATGGGGAACAGCTCTCAATATATTATTGAAACAGATTAAGAAGTAAAAGGAAGAAAAAGATAAAAAGAAGCTCTAACATTGTAGGTGGACTACCTGAGTGCTGATAGTCCAAACCACAGCAGCCTTCACAGCCAGAGCCCTGTACCATCACTTCTGCTTCTGTTGTTTGATTAGTTATTCTCTTGTTCCTGCAGGGTTTAATTTAGGCATATCAGAGACAATGGCCCAGCAAAGACACCTTCTAGGGCATGATGTCTCTGGAAGTGTGTCCTCCAGAGCCTGGGCTTTCCTAAAGTCTTTGCAGCTGTATTTCGTGCCACTTTTCTAGGCTAACGGCTGTCTCCCCTTCTCTGCCTTTTCTCTTAGAGACATCAAGCCTGACAACATTTTACTGGATGAGCATGGTAAGTGCCAGTTGCTTTGTGGTCATGCATATGTGTAAAAGCAGAGTCAGAAACGGGACATCCAAGTTGAAGTTTAGGTGCCTGCTGTTCTCATTTTGTGTTGCTTTCTCTCCCTCAGTTCCGCTGGGAACGGGACCATCCTTTCATGCTTTGGTTACTGTCTTTTGCTTTTTGAGCAGTGGTGTCTTGTACCTTCAGGCCGCTGGGCACCCTGTGATGCTGCGGTATTTCTGGGAGTATCTTAGTGTTTGATGAACACCTCCTCTGACTGACTGACCTCACGGTGTCCCTAGAAGACACTGGCAGGGATGACACATTTTGTGCTCCTTGTGGTCAGTTGCCTAGCAGACCTTATTTTAAGACCTCCTTGGCTCTTGCTTAAAACTTACTCAAAATGTAATCATTTGAATGGAAATGCTCATGTAATTGCAGGCTGTGTGTAATGTATGCTCGCAAACAGAATGAATTATAGTTGAATAGATAATCTTCATTCAGGTATTTTCATTTTCCTTGAGTGTTTGACATTGGGAGGGAGCTCCAAAGCGGATTTGGGGCTAGGTATATTATAGGTGTTGCTATAATTTTTTCTTTAGTCTTTTTCTCAGGCAAAACTCCAAGTGTATTCTTGCATTACTCTCTAGACACATTTTTTTGTCCTGGCAAAGCTCTCGCAGTGAAGCATTGTCTGATATTTATTAGCTTTTAACTCATTATAAAAACACTTTGTCATTTCATTTTTTTTGAAAATCCGTGTAACTGGCTCGTTGTGAGAAATCTTCATTAGCAACTACAGCAAGGCACTCGAAGAGAAAAAGTCAGTGCAGGGACAAGGCGTATCTGAATTCATTATCATGTCAGAGGCTGTAATAGAGATGCTGCAGCTCACGAGGAATTGCTGTGGCTCTTGTGTGTGACTAGGGTTGCCTGGCAGCGCCGGAGCCCAGACTCTGCCGGTTTTGCATATGACCTCTAATTTCAAAGTGCTAGCTAATTATTAATTTACGAGCTGTCAGCAAAGCTGCTTCTGCCTCCAAGTGCAGTAGCCTCTCTCCTGCCTTTCCCAGTGCTTCTCCTGCTGTTGCCCCACGCGCAGGCAGATGCAGAGACCTGCCCTCCCTCCTCTGTCCCACCATGTCCCCCGACGTGCCGTGGACCTGCTCGGCCAGCCAGGGCCGGGCTCCCGGCGCGGCCGTGGCTCCCGGGCTGCCCTGCCAGCCAGCGCTGCCTGGTCCACCAGCGGACCCTCCTGGGCGACCTCCCACCATCTTCCAAGAACCTCTGCGCCCCGTGGGAATGGGGTGACACAGCCAGCCGGGAGGGAGCGGGGAGCACTAGAGCCGTGGAAATGTAGGTCAGCATTCCCCAAAGAGGGGAAGAAAACAGACGGGAAAAAGCTCTGCTTGCCTCTGCAGTTGCGTTCAGCTCAGCAGGCTGTAACCTGCAAGCTTCTATAATGACACTGCAATTTAGGTTGATTTTTGAGCCTATTCTCTGCTCGCTGTGATGTTTTTAACTGCCTGTTGCAGAGGTTTTGGAGTTATTTTCTGTGGATGTACCCTTGACTTCAGTGCCCTTCTGACTATGACTTGTAGTATTTCTTTTCTTCATCCATGGCAGCAAAAGTGTGTCCTCTCATGCCTACAGAAAGCTTTGTGCACACACAGTTCAACTTCTTCTTGTCCCCAGAGCAACTGTTCCTGTAGCATGTTTATCTATATTTAGCCTAGTAGATAGTGCTTGTTTTTCAGTATCTCTTTCCCCATGGAACGGAGCTGCCGCTCCCCATTCTCTCTCCTCTCCCTTTACCAGGCTTTCACAACTGTGATCACAAAATATATGCTATTTGCTAACATCACTCTTTTATAATGTTCTTGATTGAGACCAGTCCCTTGAGAGTATGAAGCACCTGAAGACCTTCAGCAATCAGACTTCAGTCCTTCATTTTTCAGACTCTTCTTGCCCCATAATTCTGCCCTTTGGCCCATCTTCCTTTCCAGCTGTGACTCCTTCACCCTTTCAGATTTACGTATCAAAAGGCGCCCATGTCTGTTACAAACCGCAGCACCCTTTTTGCTGGTGTTAGTCACTGATGAGGCTGTGGGAGCCCTTGTGCACATCCTCTGATCTTTGCGCAGGAGGCTGGTTCAAGTTTTTGGTAGTACAAATGCCTCTCATGATGCCACATGCTGAAATGTGTTGTTCTGCTGCTGACTGTCATGAACTTGGTACACACCTCATGCGTTTGCCTCTGTCGCCCTGGTCGGTGACATTCTGTATTACCATATCAGTTTCAGCTAAGAAATTCAAGTGAGCCATAAATAAGGTGAAATATTGGGCAAATGTCTTCCTGTACAATAAATAAAGCAGTTGCTCAATATCAGAGATTGGGATCAGGTCCCACGATGAAAAAGTCCTCAGCAGATGACCACCTTCAGCAGTCATTCCAAGCACAAAGTGATTTCCTTCTTTAATGATAAGTCTATCAATTTGGCTCAATAACAGCACACCTCACCTGGGAATAAAAGGATATAACAGATGGCAGTTTCCAGGAATTGTGACTAATTCATCAGGAGTTTTTGGCCAGGTTATTTGTCTAATAAAATTGAAGAAAAGCTCAGTTTTATCTCTAGTAAAACTGAGAGGTTTTTTGCAAGAGCCCTGTAATGGCTTTGCTCAGTATTATTTCTTGTACCACTGCCAAAAAGTTCTTGAGGGCACTGCTAAAATGAGTTAATGCCAATGCAGGCACTGCATGCATAGCCCATTTGCTTTCTTATCTCAGATCAGAAAGTTACGGCACAGTCTGTCCAAAAGCCTCCATACTCCACAGCTCCTAATGTCTCTAGTTTCATATTCTTTAAAATGTTATCTTAGTTGAATCTGCAGAAGCATTATATTTTTTGCACCAAAGGTGAAGGAATTATGTAGTAACACAGGTGCTGAATATAATAAGAAAATTCTTTGCCTTAATGCAGAACCAAAAGCTTGATCTCAAAGTGCCAATTTCAGGCAGACAGGATGAGCTTTGGGAAGGACGCGGTGCCCAGAGTACAGCTCCAGCTGTGCTGTTTTGAAACCGACTGCAGTTAGAGATGCTGAGCAACCAGGACATTGCCTTGAAGTTTGACACTAAAGCCCAGCAGCAACACCCAGCGCATCCCTCTTGGTTACCAGTAGGTGCCATCCCTTGTAGCCCAGTCCACCCCATTCTGTAACACCACCGTCGCTGTTCAGCCTCATCGCACTGTCCGGAGCTGCCTTCCTCAGCCTCATTGGCTTGATTTGGTAATTTCCCAAGTGGGCTAGTTTACAAAACTTGTGATTTATTTGAAGTGAATAATTTAAAAGGTGCAGCCAGGGAAAGACATGTTTGTGCTTGGAATATCAAATTCTTGATAAGTCTTTATGATTCATATTTATGAAAACAGCTCCCCGCAAAGAGGAAAAAGAGCTGGAGATGAAAGAAAAAACAATGCAAGGACATAGAGGATATATCCAGAGAAGACAGTTGTGTGTCATTCTTTTCTCTGGAGTACTCCCCAGCAATTTGACGCCTATTCTTTAGTGGGCAGACCGAAGAAGAGAGGGCCCAGCTGATTCTGTAAAGCAGGCTAAGCTGCAAGGAGGGACACGTGCTCTTGACAGATCAGTCGGGTGCCATGTGAGAGGTGAGCTCTGACACCTCACTCGCGCTCTCCCAGCAGTGCCCAAGGCTCACCAGAGGGACCTCAAGTTTTCCTTTCTTCCTTCAAGCTCAAGCAGGTTTGATAAGGACGTCTCTGTCTCGGTGGGACCCGCAGCCCAGAGAGCCCATGGGTGCAGGGACAGGTCCCACCTGAATGGGTGGCTGTCTGGAGGAGCTGTACCTGCCCTTTCCCTGCCTGAGGCCGGCGGGTGGTGGAATATGAAATTGCTGAAGAGACGGATGGTAACTTCATGGGGAGGGGCTGAAGGATTTATTCATCCCCACCAGATGCTGACATGGAGGTGGACGTGAAGTGGTTGCGGCGTGATCCCGGGGCCGTCTGGAAGAACGTCGTGCCTGGCTGGTGTGTGTGCCTAGCAGTAGTGTCGGGAGGTGTTTGGGCCAGGGCTCCGTTTGAGGCAGGAGCCAGCGCCTAACGAAGAGGCGGTCCATGTCCCTGGAAACTCACAGCCCAGATGCTGAACGTGCCTGGGTTTGCATAAAGCGTGGCAGGCTGTGTGCTTCCACCAGTTCCGATGGGAATGTGATCCGCTCCTAGCCCGTCTCGGGTGGAGCTGTGCACGTCCGTCCGTCCATCCTCCCCAGCTGCAGGACGCACGGTTTGGATGCGCGTACGCCGGGGTGCATTTTGCACGCTGGCCTTGGCTAATAGAGGGTGCGGGAAGAGGCTCCTATGCTTCGCACACTCGCTGCACACATCTTTGAAGAGACACAGGCAGGAACGTGGGCATGATACAGTGGTTTTAGGTGAAATCAAATTCTACTCTTATTCCCCAAATTCTCCCACCTAGATCAAATATTTGCAGCAGGCAAACTTGTATCGCTGTTCTCATAGAACAGATATATGGGCACAATTGTAAAGAGTTACTTAAATGTTTCATAGCATCCAGAAAAGGCAACAGGCGTTCATTACCAAAGCAGCAACTTTTAGATATAGAAAGGTGATCTTACTCTACCTTAACTCATGAACTAAAGCAGCAGTGAATTTCTAGCTGTTGAAGCTAATGACCAAGGGAAGTATTGTCATAGCATCTCCATCAGTAGAGAGTGCTTTGATTTGATCTCCGTGGTTAGAGGAAACAACAGCGATTCAGCCACCCTCTATTATTGCAGAGGAGGGTGATGAGTCTGCAGAACACGACATACAAAACATCTGATGCTTTTGATAATGAGCTTACCTTTGTGAGGGACGAGCAAGTTCAGTGCCTTAGGAGAATATGCATGAGGTCAGGAAGAAGAAAAGACTGATGGCTTTTAATCAGAATTGGGCTGAACTAACCCACAAGTTTCAAAGAAGTTCCCTTCAGCGAAGCCAGCCTTGTATTGATCACCTGTACTGCTGTACATGGGTGGTCTGCTCACTGATACAAGTTTAGTGAATAAAGAATAATAAATTAAGTGCTTGCAAAAAAAAAAAAAAAAAAAAATTGCAAGTAAAAGCACAGGCAAGAGCTAGGTGGAAGCATTTCCTTTCTCAACCTTGCAGATTGCATCTACCTCTTTTATTTCCTTTCCAGTTTGCAGGCAGCAGTTGTGCATATTGTAGCAATGACAGCAGAAACCATTCCGATCCCCCAAGGCGGTTTTCATGATGTTTAGAATTTCTTGTGCAAGGCTCTTTTGCTTGCTGCCAAAGGTATTTTTTTCCATTCTAGAGACATCCTCTAAAGAGGAAAATGGAGAGAGTCCTTAGTACCTGGGAACACCACAGGACAAGTAGCTAGAAAGCCAAGAATATCAAGGATTTTTTTTTTTTTTTCCTAAAAACATAGTGGAAGTTTTTCTGTGAGAAAAGTTCTGTTCTCTTTCCCCCACCCCCAGATTTAGGAAGACTCAAAATAATCATCATTAAATTACTTCCTGGAGAACTCAATTTTTTTTTGCTCCCGAAAGGGTAAATAAGGGGAATATTTGATGTAACAAGATCCATCTGTAAGCAGCCTGAAAGCTGAAATATTTTCTATCAGTTCTCCTACCAGAATTTTTTTTTCCTGGAAACTCCTTTCCATAGAGTATTTTAGTTTAAGTTTCTGATTCAAAGGTGCTTCTCATGTGAAATTAAAGCAAATCAAGTTACATATTAACCTCTGTCTTTCAGGACACGTGCACATCACTGATTTCAATATTGCCACGATGCTGACTAAAGAAATACAAGTCACCACCATTGCTGGCACAAAGCCATATATGGGTAAGAACCAATGACAATTATGTATTCTTGAATTACCATTTTATGGGCTTGATTTGCCAGCTGTAGTGGGATACAGATGAGGTCCTTTTGTATGAGAGTTTGAACTCTTTTCTTCCTGGTGTGTAACAAAACACATGCATTTGTTTGATATGAGGAACAACCTCGAGAGGTGCTGTGGGGGAGCGTGGCAGGAGTCCCTCCCCAGTAACACCCTGATGCAGCTGGAAAATGTGCGTCCATCTACTGATTTCACAGACCAGATGAAAGCAAGCATACTGCAAATGCAGATTTTAGTGCCATTATGCCATACTGTACAGCATGTTTTGGATTATAAAATAAGATAGTAGCACTCTTGAGATCTCAGAGCATTTCACAAGCAGCAGTCGGGCCATGTAGCAATGACGAAATGTTCTTGCTACCCTTGAGAAGGAAAATGAAGCACAAAGGCTTGTATCAGTACATTAGCACAAGTCTTACACTGCTGCTTCGCTAGCAATAATTTGAATTGTTATAAAACTGGCTGCTTTAAAAGCTAGCATCACTCTGTGTTTAGGCCAAGTGAGTGGACTTAAGGCTCACTGTCTTCCTGGGCTGCGGTATCCATTAGGTGTGGTAGGGAAGAGCCCATATTCTAGTATCAGGCTGACACAGAAAGAGGCAAGTGAGGCTTTCGGTCTGATCTCCACCACTGAGGACAGCGTCGTGTCTTCAAACAGCAGGACAGGAGGGCAATCAATTGTAACTGGGGGCTGCAGAGCACAGCGGTGACGGATGCGCATTGCCCATAGGAAAGCGAGGCACAGCTGGTGCAGAAGTGGCTGCCACAATTGGAAGATAAATGCTGAGCCTATTTTTCAGTCTTTCTGAAAAGCCCTGATATTGTACCTATATTGCCAGCAGCAGTGAAAACCAGCCACGTGCAGCCCTGGAAACGGCGGTGTACGGAAGGGAAAGCCACAGCCAGGCTCCGGAGGGCTGTTGAGTCGGTTCCCCAGTGCTCAGCCCATCTGCACGCTGACCTGCCGGCACCGTATGGAGCACACTGGTGGTGCTGTCGCAGTATGGTACCAGCCTCCAGGTGCCCACGGAGCTGAGTAGCTAGGCTGGTTGCATACCATCCCCTTCCCCTTCTTTCCTCAGTTCACAAAAAATGCAGTTTTTAGGAAGGTTTTTATCTCCAGGCAATGGTATGGGACTAGTCCCAGGCAAGAACACTTGTCAGGCAGCTGTAGGAGTGCATGGGGGGGCTGTTCTCCTGTGGCAAAGTGACTCTGGGGTGGGTGGATCACTCCACAGCAGCCTTGGGTCAGCTGGAGGAACAGTTTTCATCAGCAAATCAACACACACGCGTGGAAGGAAGACACACAGTGATTGCTCCCTATGCAGACCTCATTTCCCTAGTACTCGAAAAGATTTGCTTATTTTCTGCTTCATAAGAAGAGTGCAGAAAACTTACTTCTGTTCACTTACTGTCCAAATCAGTGAAGCAGCTGACTTCTAGACAGTAAGAGACCCACTTGATATTTATCGCACAAGCACAGTTAATAAACATAAAGCAAAAAAACATTGACATACCTGGGAGGAATTGGGGCCAGAGCATGCAGGTAATGAACCAGAGACAAATATCCTGAGCTAATGCTAAAAGAACTCCTCTGCAAACATGACACAGAAAAGTCTTTGTAACATAAATTCAACTTTCCTAACTGAAGCAAAAACACTCAAAAGCATTTCTATACAGCTAACACAACCCCTCCTACACAAAATACTTACTTTCATATGCAGTAACACTGTCTCTCCACCCTAAATGATGAGCCTCGCTGCAGCTGTTGCATGGCCAAATCCCTTAGAGCGATCCCCTGGGAATCTCCTTTTTATCAAGATGACCAAGTTGACCTTTCACATTTGCATCACCAGTGCAATCCTTTTAAAAAGGAAAACATGCACAAAAAGAAAGCATTGCTCTCTGTTTTGTTTTTTTAGAGCAATTCTTGCCTCCCAGCTCACGCAAAAATCCTACAATATTTTTTTTCCTTACTCTCAAAAGAGAAATTTATTGGTTAAGAAAGAGCATTTCAGTCTGTGCCTCCACCCACTTCCTATTAGCCTGGTAACCTCCTAAAAAGCTGTGGTCTCAGGCTTCGTTCAGCTAAATTTGCTTTTCCCTGCCAAGGGTGCAGTTGGCACTATGTCTACATTTACGCTGCATATTAATGTTTCTAAGGAGCTGCTTTCCTTCACTGTGTGAGGCTGTATTTAGGCTCCGACAGATTGAAGTACTTTAAATATGAACAAAGAGATATGGGTGGACCGGGAACAGCTTTCCAACCTGAAGATCTACTGAGCACTAGCTGAGGGCAGAGAGGCTTTCCGGGGGACGTGAGGAGTTAACTCAGGCCAATTTAATGCCTAGATTCAGTGACTTAGGGCTAGTCCTTGTTCCGAAGAATGTTTACTGTGGGATAACAGGCTAGTCCTGTATCAACAAAAGGAGTTTTATTCTTTTTGGGCTTTGAGGGCAGAGAAGCTCTGAGAGATGCATGTGGAGGGGACCACGGGGCTCTCGGGTGCCCCAGGAGCAGGAGCATGGATGCACTGGAAGGGCTCTATGCCAGTTGGATTTTTAGTGCTTTGTACAATATAGGAAATTAATTGGTGAATCTCTTAGTGACTACAGGAGTTGTATAAAACATTCTATAATCCAAATGAATTGGATTGTGTTTATTGAATGTTAAACATTCCAGTTACAGGTGATAGCATGCCTGTTTCTCAAGGCCATCCCATCATTTACACACATTAATCAATAAAGTTTTGTAACAGTCCACTGAAGTAGAAATTATTGACAATCCCATTTCACCAGCGGGGAGAGTAAGGCACAGAGGAGCTGAAACGCTTGTTTGGGTTTTAACACAGTAGAAGATGTTTCGTACCACGCTAATTGCGCATGTAGTTAGTCAGCAGGGTCAAGCTTTCAAGGTGTATCTGTTCCCAGGGCAGGCAAATACGTGGGCTAAGCTGGCGAGCTGGGAGCTGGGTCAGGTCTGGCTCACGCCGAGAGAGCGGAGCAGGACACGAGGTCGGCAGGTCCTGCGTGCAGCCGCAGGGCGCAGCAGCAGCGGGCTGCACCGCGCTGGCCGGGGCGGTTTGCACGGGCGGGGGTTTGCTCTTCCCCCCGCGCTGAGGCTTCGCTGTGTGGGGTGTTTCTGCAGGGCAAGGCTGAGACAGCAGGCCAGGAACCTGACAAAGACCAAAATTTGAATCGCTGCAAGGAAACCCATGCATTCTGATTCGTGTCCACCTCAGCGGTGTTTTGGTAAAGGCCCGATCTACCAGCTGTATGCCATTGTTTTGAAGAAAAAAGTGGAAATTATCAAAGGCGTGGTAATGGGTTATATACTAATTTGTGTCCTAGGCAGAATAACAGGGATGCTCTCTGTGTCATGGATCAAACATTCTGTGTTGCTCATTTCCACTCGAGATCGCAGCAAGGCAAACTTTCTTTTTTCTGTATTTCACAGCACCTGAAATGTTTAACTCCACAAAACCCACCGGCTATTCCTTCGCTGTGGACTGGTGGTCACTGGGAATCACCGCCTATGAGCTGCTCAGGACACGGGTACTGTGCGTGCGGCTCCTGTCCCCGTCCATCCGTCTCTTTCATTAAACACTCTGTTGGAAAGGTTAATGCCTTGTACCAGGGGTGAAAGGGCCGAGAGAAGTTCAAGGTTTTAAGGGTTATTACAGCATAGGAAGCAGAAACCATATCTTCACCAGGGTTCTTGTGATAGCAGCTAAGAGCTGAGAGAAGCTGTCACAATACAGAATAGCATGTCGTGACAGTTCCCCACTGCGCCCAAGGGCCTCTGGGTTGGTGTAAGCTGGGCAAGACAAACAAGTGGCAACTCCTGAAGTTTGGGCTGCAATATCATTTACTTTGAGCTCCCATCTGGCAAGGAAAAAAAGAAAACTTGAAAAAAAATTTCGTTGCTGTTGTAATACAGTTGAGCAGTTTGAGCAAAAGCAAACTGCAATGTGTAAATTATTAATAAAGCACAATCCCTGTCTGTCACGTCAGTGTGCTGCTTCCAACTCAGGTAAGGTTGCGGGCCTTGTAGACAGATGATTACATTAGTATTTTGGAAGTGTTGTGTAAAAAAACTGGGACAAAATTATTTAAATTACATTCTACTAAACAAAAGGTTGTTTAAAATCTTGCAAGGCTAGGAAACCTCTTCTTTCAGTATGAGTATGCAAAAGACGTTTTTAAGATCTTCTATCATCAGTCTTTGCAGAATGCCTAAAAAAATGTTTTGATGAATATATTTTAAAGAAGAGATTTTCAAATGAATTTGCATCTCTCAAAGTCTAAGTGATCAAGTTAGTACACATGAAGGGAACATGGTTGTCTGACCTGTTGGGTAACTGGACCCGTGTGCCGCCTGGAAACATATTAATGTAATATATGAGTTTTCCATTTGTAATGTTAAATGAATGGCAGGGCTATTCATCACATTGACTTGTGACTTGATGGCACCATTTCCAAAGATGGGAACAGAAATGCTGTTAGGTGTTCAAACCTGATGGCACAGCCCTGGTAAGATGGTAGCACCAGAGGTGGTTATCGCAGGGGGGAAGTGAAGGGAGACCTTGAGGTCCATCTAGTGTCAGTACACATTAAGAACATTAAGCACAACGGACCTGATTTGATCTCACAATTTAAGCACAACGGACCTGATTTGATCTCACAATTTATAGCTGCTGTTTTTTGAATACACGTTTAACACCCTTATCTCCCCAAAATACTGTAAAAATCTGGTAATCGAGAATCTTTCAAAATGGAAACACTCTACCATTGTAAATTCTCTTTCTAAGCAAGGCAGTAGTATTGTTGTCGTTGGGAGTTAAACGTGGAGGTGAGTACCTGCACGGTAACACCGACTGTGCATCGCACATCATCTTAGACCGAGTTCCCGGGGCTCGGCGGCGCCGGGCTGGCCTGGCTCTGCTCCGGCCGGCGGTGCGCAGCCGAGCGCTCCTCGGAGACGGCTCAGCCACCCGCCTGCCGTGACACGGGTCGGGGGCAGAAGAGACGGGTCGTCCTGCAGCCTGATGTCCCGCCCGGGACTTGGAGCCCTTCCTGGGACATCGTTTTTTCAGCTGATTGGATAGGCGGGAGAAATTCTGCTCCTTTCTGCTTGTGTCATCTCCAACATGAGTGAAGAACTGAAAACAGTGACACATTTTACAGGGAATATTGGGAATGCTCCAACCACAGCACTATATATATATAAAATCCTTTTGAGTAGCCCTTTAAGATACAAATATTGAAAAGGCCAAGCAAAACAAGCTGGCTAATGACTCTTAACTTTTGGGTTTTGCCTCCTGTCTGTCATGCTGTTTAAATATCTAGGTATTATCGTTGTTCTTGCTGACATGATTATTTTGCTTATTTTGACTAAGCTACAATCACACAGGCAGAGACTTTCAATGGGAGGCTTGGGGAATGTACAAACAGACTTTGTCTGAAGCTTCTTTTCTCTAAAAAGATTTCCCAAGGAGTCTGAAATAATAGATAAATTAAAATGCTTTCCTTGTGGCATTTTTCAGAGGCCATACCATATTCGCTCCAACACTTCTACAAATGAAATCGCTCACGTGTTCAAGACAGCTACAGTGATGTACCCTGCTGCTTGGTCCACGGACATGGTGTCGCTAATCAAAAAGGTGAGGGCAGCTGTGGAAGTGGGTGGCTTAGGGTCCGGGATGTATTGTGTCTGGGCGCCTGCTGAAAGCAGCTGGGTCCTTCCGTCGTGCCTTCTAGCCTTTGCAGTAAATTGTGGGGATTTGTTGCAAACTGTGTCCAGACGCAGTGTTAGTGACCTTCGGATGGTACCATATGCTAAATATCCAGCTTTTACTGTTGTAGCCGCACTAATGTAATAACCGGCTAGCAGTACTGCATCCTGGACTGATGGGGATGAAGTTTGTGCTGGCAAGAGCAAGTGCTGCTAATGCATCTCTTCTAAGGACACATGCAGTCTTTGCTTCCAGAGTTTCTCCTATGACTTTGTCTCTCTGTAATGACATAACTTAGAAGTAGATATTAATATGTGTCAATAAATTTGGCAAAAAAATTGTAATTTTTTTTTTTTAAAAACCATTTTTCCCAATCACGAAAAGATTTGCAAGAGGTGCTGAGACTATTGAAATCCTTTGATGCCATGTGGTTTATGCACCACTGTAATTATTTTTTAATACAGCTGTTATCAAAATTGCTTCAAAATCATTACTGGAATAATTTTGAAACTGAAGTCATGTTTGAAGTGAAGCCATAACTTCAGTAAACAAAACGGTTACTTGACAGTGTCAGACACCGTTTGCATATGGTGGCAGCAAAGCTGAAATACTGAACCTTGCATAACAGCACTAGCTGCAGATTTGGGGAACTATGTAAATAGTTTTCTAATTTTCAGATAAGTGTAGGCAATAAAGTAGATCTTAATGTAGCTTTCATCTATTTTTTTGTTGCAAATATTATGTAGAAGTGTTTTGTCATCTCTAATGAAATGCTCTCAAACTTTTTAATGAAAATGAGACATCAATTCTTTGCTGAGACAGAATCGTGGCATATTTTCCAAGAAGAAAATTGAAGCATATCTCCATTTGCTTAAAATTAAATGGAGCTAATATTTCATTAACACTAACAGTAATATAGGACTGCGGATGTCCTCTGTGTTGTCGTGTTGGAAGTTTTTCCCTGGACCACAGCATGCCGCAAGCCATATAGGCTCCCTTGTGAATAAATAATGCAATGTCACAATTATTTAGATTTCCAAGTGCCCTTTCGCATCTGGTTTAACAGACAGATGTATTATATATGAGGCCAACTGTGGTTCTGTCCTGGCTCAAACATCTCTTGTGACTTTTTGTATTTGTTAATGGTCAAGGCAAATTATCATTCATAGCAGAGCTGCATCGCTCACGTTGGGGCTGGCGCACAGAGCTCCGCCGAAGGAACTGAGCTGTGGGGGATGCACTCTGCACAGCCCTTGCAGCCCACAGCCAGCTGCGGGGGTCACCTTATCCGCCCCTTCCCGGAGGGTTTGGATCGTCTGGTTTTCCCGCTAGATTTTTGGAGGGCGTACTCTCAGGAGTTTATGCAATGTTGAATCCTTGAAGTTCAGAGACAAACCTCAATCATTTCCTTCCACACAAGTAATTCCTACGGCAACGTCAGCAAAATGCTGGAAATAAGCAGTGCGAACGCATTTTTTCACGCTGGAATTATACTTACGAACATTCCATTACTAGAGTTAGAAAACAGGGCATGTTTTACTGATAGGGTGTTAAATTGAGAACACAAAGGCCTGAGTGTAACTCCCCATTCTGAAACAATGCTTATTTTTAACCTTGGACAAATTGTTTAATATCGCCGCGCTGCCTCATCGCTTGCTCCTAAAATGGGGATAAAAGTTGTTCATAAAAACGAGAATAAATAAAGACTGTGAGCCCCTCGCTTATGCCGGTGCGGGGAATCCGAGCCTGGGCAAGGGATGCGCGGCACCGGTCGAAGTGCCAGCGTTAATGCAGCGTGTCACCAGCGCCGCGTGTCCCGAGCCCCGTCCACGGCACGTCCGCCCGCGGGGATGGCAGGGGGCGCGGGGCGGCTGGCCCCAGGCGCCGCTCGCCCCAGGCGCGGCTCACCGGGCTGTCCGCGGGACGCGTCCGTGACCCCGGCGATGGAGACGGCGGCCACGGTGTCCCCAGGCGCTGCTCCTTGTCACAGCGTGGGGCTGGGCCGACCCTGCCGTCCGGCCCCAACTGGAAACCTGCCTCGGCCTCGCGCGTGGCGGCGACAGGCAAAGCTGTCCCGGAGCGCTGTCCCGGGGGCTCTGACCGCACGCCATCACCGCAGCCCTCGGCAGGTCCGCCCGCCGCGGGCAATGCCGGCTCCGTTTCAAAAAGCAGCTACTGACAGAGGGACATTGGACAGTCTGACGGTCGTTTCCCTGCCCCAGCCGTTACCTGGTGCAACTCTGCCGCAGACGTGTCTGCATGTACCTAATCTCTGGTTTCGCATCTCAGAGTCTCGCTTTCTCACCTCTTCCATTTAACTCGCGCTGCAGTTGCTTGAGCTGAACCCCGAGAAGCGTTTTTCTCAGCTGAAAGATATCCAGGACTTTCCGTACCTGTCAGATGTGAACTGGGATGCTGTTCTCCAGAAAAGGATAATGCCAGAATTCATTCCCACGGTAAGGCAATTTGATTTTAAGAGGGTCTCAATGTGCCCAAGCGTGACACGCTGCAGCTTGCCCTCGCACCTCGCACCAGATCATGGGAAGTTCTTACAAATTTCCACAAGAGCATCAGATGTAGGGGACAGGGGAAGAGAGAGGCAAGGGCAAAATTTTCACTTTCCTGTGGGTGTAATAAAGAGTAGCGGGGGATGACTACAGAGTGTGGGTGCCTCAAAATTGACCCGCTCTGTTTATAATATTCCCAGAATTTCTGGATGCAGAACTGGTCTTACACACTCCGGACTGTCTGTGGCATGCTAGATGAAACACACGCTGACAGTGCTTATGAGCCATCCTGCACTGAACTGCCTTTCTTAGCAGCCTGGCTTCAGACCAGCTCTTTGAATGCAAAAAACCAATGAACAGATATAGGCTCATTAGCAGCCTGGAGGTCACCCGCCATTTTATGATAATCATTTCTTCCTGTAATGGCTCTCCCTAACAAGCCCATTGTTCATAGTAAAATAATACATACAGTAGATTAGTGTTTCTGATCCTTTTTTAATTGGATTAAAACAGCACAGACGTAATATAACACTTACAGAAAATAATCCAAGGACTGTTGTGTGCAGTGTTTTTCAGCCAAACAGAAACTGGGCTAAACTATGAATATTTGTCAGTTGTATGTATTTTCCCCCTCTGTTGCTGATTTTCTCTGTGGTGGGTGTACATATATTGCTTCAAAACCAGTTTTGCAGGCTGCTGTGCTCCTCCCAGCAGAGGTGCAGCCCAGCCAAGCCACACCGTCCTCGCTGTCACTTCGAAGCAGCCAAAGGGCAGAGTAGAAGCAGTGAGCACAAAAAGAGCAGTTGTCACACCTGACAATGTCCCCTGGCTGAAGGAACTGATAAATATATAAGTACAGCAGGTGTTCTGGCTATGTGTGCAGTTGTAATTATTTTTTACAAAATTCAGCTCCCAGATGCAGTCCAATTTATGAGAGACTCTTCAAGACAGGCTCTGATCACTTAAGGCCACCTCTCTCTCCCCTCCAGAAAGGCAGACTGAACTGTGACCCAACCTTTGAACTGGAAGAAATGATCCTGGAATCCAAACCTCTTCACAAGAAAAAAAAGCGCTTGGCTAAGAAGGAAAAAGGCAACAGCAAAAGCAATTCCTCCCAGGTGAGAGCAAGCAGGTACAAGCATGTGGTCAGGGAAGTCTCTCATTTTCCAAGGAAGCTGCTTGCCATCTGGCAAGATTGCAGCAAACTGTTTAAACAGACCATATTTTCCCTTGTGACTAAGTTTATTCTTGAAACTCTTCCGGATCTTCCCTTTGGTGGAAGGCAGCATGTATATGCACCAGTTTTGTATGAGAGGAGAACCTTAACGCCATTCTCCCCACTGCAGTGCTAAAGATGCTCTATACCTAAAGATACAGAGATACCTCCTTGAAATTGTCCTTGTAATGTCTTTCTGTGTCAAGTGTGAATTTCTTCCCTCTCTCTTTATTTTTTCTATTTGAATGTGAAAGGCCTGCCATCTTCAAAAGCACCTAGAGATGCTCCAGAGGGACTTCATTGTTTTCAACAGAGAAAAGTAAGTCCTGATACAGAGGCAGCCTAAGAGATTCTGGCCCTTGTCAAAGCCTTTGACAGACTTGGGGTTTGGGCCATCTTGGCGAACACTGCAGATGGGGATTTAGGAGCTTACTAACGAGGCGGCTGAGGAGAGCAGGTACTGGTGAATGCTGGTCGGTCTGTCACCTGCCGGGGGCTGACGTGGCATTTCTGTTCTTGAGGTGGAGGGCTGGGCCCACAGCCACGAACTGCAGTAGTTGTCCTCTTTGTGCAGGCAGACTGTTGGGGCTGCGGGGGCTCAGCGCAGCCCCTGTGGGGCGAGCGGCAGCTCGTGCCGGGGAACGGGATGCTCCCCGGCGGCCGCACCACGGCATGGGCCTTGGCACTGCCTGGGCTTTCCATCACAGCTCAACCATCCCTTTCTCTCCCTAAGGGTGAGACACCACCACGACACCCAGGAGACCGTAACACTGGCAAAAAGCAGAGGTGCGCGCAAGGAGGATGACCAGAACGACGGCCTCTGAGAGCAGCACAGCCCCTGCTGGAGCTTTCCTCGTGGGGCCAGCGCACACCCACCCACCCACCTTCATGACACTGGGCCACTGGACTCGTCCACTGCTGCCAGGACTCTGCCGATAGCCCAGGGCAGGGCGGCCGGGCAGGAGCTTGGGCACCCGCTCCCTCTGCCTTCCAGCCCACAGCCGGCAGACCCTGGGCGTGGGGGGAGAGGCTGTGGGTGCTGCCTCTGCACTTTGCCACAGTCAGTTAGACTCAGATCCTATTATTTTGCCTTTCTTGGTGGCAGGGACGTGACTGTGTGAAAATGGATGAGACGCCAGCCAGTATTCACCCTTTCGGCTTGGCTAGCCAGCATCACAGCCCTTAGTGCTGCCCGCCAGGCAACTGGCAGCAGCGTAACCGAGGGCTGAGCACGCATCATTCGCAGAGGTGCCGTCGCTAGCATCAGTCTCAGTGGCAGGTCCACGACAGCACTGTGGATCCAGGCTCCGTGGAGGTCGGGACTCCCGCAGGGGCTCACAGCTGGTTGCTCCAGATGGAGGAGGCTGCTCTCAGCTGCAGGGTCTCCACCAGTGCATAGCAACAAAGACAGCCTTTGCTTACAGACCCTCCTGGGAATGTTTCGGGAGTGTGGGCACGGAGGGCTGGAAGTGGTGGTGAGCTCCTTCCTTAGCTGGGAGGAGGCAGCAAAGGTTTCCTGTCCCTCCCCACCTCTGTCCATGCTGGTTCCTGTACCTATTTCTTGGAGAGCAGGGCTGGCATGGTGCGTGGTCAAAGCATGCAGACAGATGTGGAAATGAAAAGGTAACAGCCAGGCACTGGTCAATAACCAGTATCCAGATGCTTTTCCAGGACAGCCTGAAAAACCCATTCACCATCACATTAAACTGCTGCAACTCACTGAGTCTGATGGGGTTTGGCTTCCAATACCAGAGGTAAATTTGAATGTGTATTTTTTAATCTCTCTACCATTGAAATCATGCTCAATTTAAGCAGCTACTGTTTGCAGGAACAGCTGTACTCCTGGTGTGGTCTTTGCCAGGACTGAGACTGGCCAAAACATTTCTATTACAGTAAGGCTGGGAATGATGCTGTTATTTAAATGCTTTGGCAGACCTAAGGTTTCACCTCCTTATTTGATGTTTTTCCTATTCTCAGCAATATAATGAATGCGTGATGAACCATTTGCCTCCCATTTGCCCAAAGGTGTTCTTTGTATCCCCTGTGCCTTCCTGTCTCTCTCTCTGGCTAAGTCTGATCAACTCAAAAAAAATCTTAATAAAACCAACAGCAAATGAAAGGCTCCTTCCCAGATGATCTAAAATCAATGTTGCTTCTGAGGTCACTTGCACAGCAAGTTAGAATGGGTGTTCTTCCTGCCTAGAGCCCACTAGGACTTTACTGGACTCTCAGTTTAAATCTGCTTTTCCCCAGCTGAAGACTGATTTCAGACACCCTCTGCCTATGGAGCTGTGGATTCAGTCCATTACTGACACAGACTGCATGCAGTAGACTTCCCCATGGTCTTCATAGCTGCTTCTGATGGACTGACACACAAAGAATCCCTCTCTCATTGATCTGATGATGGCTGGCTGGCATGCTTTGGGAAATGTGTGATTTACACACGTGCACAGGCAAGCAGCCATCCCTGTGACTGCTGGGAGAGGAACATCTCCGTTCCCCTGAGCAAGCCTGAACCCAAGGCAGGCGATTGCCTGTCTGAGCAACTGACCGGAATGTCCTGTCTGCCTGTTCCACCTCTGTGGCAGCAGGTAGCAGGCATCCCAGCACTGAGCACCTCACTCATAGTTCGCCCCTAAAAACAAGCTTTAGTAAGGTGTCTTCCACTTTCTGGTCCCTCCTACAACAGTGGTGGTGGGGTGTCCCACCGCCAGCGGCTCCCTAGCTAGCGTATGACCTCACGGGGTTTACTGCTGGCACGCGGCAGCCACATCTTCTGCTCAGACCCGATCATGAGCCTTCCCGCGGGTTGCGTTAGGTGGCTGGGTCTCCCCTCTGTGCTGCCAGCGTCTCTTAGGGGATGCAGTGGAGCACATCTGTGCTGCAGAAGGGCCGAGCAGGGCAGTCCAGCACGGCCACAACAGGTCTGTACAGGGTCCCGACCAGGTCGTCTCCCACCGCCTCTGGGGGACGGACGCTCTGGGCAGTTCGTGGTGGGTGATGCTGGGGGATCCCCTGCTCCACTCCCACTGTGCTAAGAGAGCTCTGGTGTTTGCCTCTATGCCTCCACCCTGCTGGCTGCAACCCCCGTGGGACAGCTTCTGCACTGCCTTCACCCACCTGGCTTTTTTTGCAGTAATTTCTGAGAGAGATGTGAGTAGCACCAAATGTGGTTTTAGGTCCTGATCTCTGCTAACAGATAGGGTACAGGGAGGATGCTGGCACAGCAATGCAAGCACCTCCCTGGACTCAAAGGGGCCCTGTTCTGACTTGCACTGTGCATCCTCTTCCTGACATGGTGCCATGGCCCTACATACCTTCACCTCTGTACAATAAAGATAAGCAGCCCCCCAGTTTTAGAGGACTGTAGCAGTTTCTTTGCTGCCATCACATGAAGGTGCTGGGGTAAGGGGAAGCCAGTTCTAGGCAAAGGCTGCAGGGACTGAGGGCTGCAGCACTCGCTGAGCAGCGTGCCCTCGTTTCCTCTGCCCAGCAGGCACACGGGTTGATGCACTGTAGAACCACCACCTTCCTCCACACACTGCGCCTGGTAGCCTGGGTTTTTTTGCTCAGGTCGGGCTTTTGGCATAATTGCAGCACAGTGTGTGTGCAGGGCTGGGGAGAGCGGAGGGCAGCAGCATCGCTGTGTGCTGCTAGGGTGGAAACGACCAACCGGGAAAGCGTGACCCTTCTGTTCAGGGAGCTGCAAAGCTGCAGTGGAATTAGTTCACCAGTAAGTGGTTATCAGAGTCCTCAAAGGGGGTCATTGCAATGGGAAAGCCACCTTTCACAGCACAACCAAATCAGTATCACTGTGTTTTCGCTCTCCCCTTCCCCAGCAATGCTTGCTTTCAAGCAGTAAGACCTCTGAGCAGAGTAGGGGTCTCCATGTCTCTGCCTCCAGACTTGTCATTCCCAGGGAGGCTAGCCAGAGCACCTGCAGAGTTTTCCATTGATCCTCTGTTCTTCGCCCAGTCCTACACTGGGTCTGGGGCCAGGCGCAGTCAAGAGGGACTGTGCCAACAGTTGTACCCGCCCCCCACTCGGCGCACAGCTACCATCGCCTCACTCTGGTGTGGGTAGTGGAGAGGTTCGTACACCATAAATATGTTTATCTGGGGCCCCAGACAAGGAAACTAGCCCTGCTCCTCGCTGGGGAAAAATCTGTTGCTGCATAAATACTGTTGTACTGGCTGACCAAAAAAAACCCAAACCCTCGAGAACTTAAACGGTAAGAACATCACATCTTTAAAAATAACCCAAAGACTTCTAAAACCATCTCTCCTTTCCCCTCTTCCTCTGTAAACAGAGGCACAGTCTCAGCTTAATCACTACCAGGCAACAGGGAAAAATTTTTAATTACCTGATAGCAGAACTTCACAAAACTTCTAAGTATGAACAGCCTTCTCCACCCCTGGCACAACTATTCTGGCATGGCTCCTTAAGGACTGCTACATGGACAACTTGTCCTGTCTGCGTTGCAGGCATGTAAAAATAAATATTTCAAGGTCAAATACTTAAGGAAGAAAAAAAAAAAGTGTATTTATTTAGCACAGCCTGAATTGACACTTAATTTTTGTAATACTTAAAAAACAATAAATTTTTAATTTTTTTTTGCATGCTTTGCAAGCTTTAGAAGGCTGTGACCCTTGGTTTGATAAACACTGCTTGAAAGAAAGGGAGCATTTAACTCAGGTATTCACAGAAAACAGCCTCCAAGCCAGCCCCAGCTGGGAAGACCCGAACACGACGCCCAGGCAGTGCCATGTGGAGCTGGTCTCTGTCACCATACAGATGACAGGCGCAGCTCTTGCCAGGCATTAACAGCCTGTGATGACCACGTCTGGCTACAGCCGGAGACCACATGGACAAACTGAACAGGCTTTTACAAACACTTGCAACATGCTGTTTTGCCAATACCTTTGCTTTTGCCTGAGAAGCTACACCAATACCCTAACACCTACAGGGCACAGCTTTGCATCACCCCTGCCCAGCAGCGGCAGCCTGAGGAAGAAAAAAGCCAACCAGCAACACGAGTTGTTTGAAGGAACAACTTTTTTTTTTTTAATAAAGAGTACAAAGTAGTAAAACTCCTTATACGAGGCGCTGTGACAGCTGTTACAGAGATGATTTGGGCTCCACCATGAGCCTCATGGTGAAACGCCAACGAGTGCTGGGTGGAGACGAAGGACATGAACATGACACAAACCCACCTGCCCCCACCAGCTCCCGTGAACCTGCCCTCCCCGTCCCACACCGTGCCTCTGGCTGGCCCCTGTCACTTCACCTGCCTGGCCGGTTCACCCATGCCGGGTTGTTCCTGCTGTCCCACACCACGGCATCCCACACGTGTTCAACACGAATAACACACTGAACCAAGCGACCTGTCTGAGCGGCATGCATACAGAAAGGAAGAGTAAAAATACAACCCGACCAAACCCACAACAACAACAACAGAATTTTAAGGCTATGCATAAACCAAAATGAAGCAATATCTTAAAGCTAGGTAGCAAGTAGCATTTGTGAAACATAAGGCTTGAGGCTTATTTATTCTTCAGAACAGGTTTATTTGCTTTTCCTTCTTAAACACCAATATACCATTTTTCTTCCTTCGCTTGAACAGGGATTTTGTTTCCTTCTCGGCAGGGACATTTAACTCAGGGAGGTTATGTTGGAGCGGCCTCCTGGGGGCGCAACGATGCGCTTGCTCGCTGAGCGAACGCCTTCATCAATCTGGGTACCTGGGAGTGGACAAGAAAGCACAAAGTGAAGGGGGAAAGCGAAGTTAAAAGCATTTTCTTCACAGCACTGAGCAGTCAGGCAGCCTGGGGTCTTGCCAAAGGGCCTCCGGAGGCTGTCTACAGCAAACTGCTCCCTCTCCAACTCCAGGAAAGACCCCGAGAGCAGCAGTGGCTTGAACGTCACTGTAGATGCTCCTCCATGAACAGACCCGTGCTGCAAGAGCAGGGTCTGATGCTGCACTGGGACCTGGCCACAGTCCTCCTTGCTTCTACTGCAAGGTGCAGAGGGGTAGAGGGCCAGCTCTGGCCATGTCCTTTAAGGGACACACAGGGTCTCACATTGCCATGCTCCACTCCTGTGCTCAGCTTGCCCCAGGCTATCTCCCAGCTGCCCCCTGCCCCAGGCCAGGCGCTGGGACAGCATGGCCAGTGGCTCTGCATTCTCCCTGCCCAGCCACCACATTTGTTCACCTGACAGGCTGAATCCAGACTGATGGAGGTTCCTGACGGGGGGTGTCTGCCGTGTGGGGGACCCCCTGGTTGACCCTGCAGGGGTGCCTCCCTTGGGGGTGGTGGTCAGGTCAAACACGGGTCCATCATACATGCCCCGGGGCACAGCATGCATCTCTGCCATCTGTCACCGGAGAGAAGACGACAGTGACACTTCTCTGCTCCCAGGGAGCATCCTGCCATGGCAGTGTCAGGCTGCAGCGATCCTTGGCTCCCCAGTCCCACCACAGAGGCAATTCACGCTGCCACCCCTGTGCCCCTCTGTCCTGCATGCCTGAGACCTTCCTGCAGCACTGAGGCCTGGCACAGCCCCACCACCCACCTCCTGTGTGACGGCCTCCCTTCACTCCTGCCCTGCAAAGGGTGCAGAGCCTGGTGCAACAGGCAAGCCCTCAGCATGGGTTTGTGCTGTGTGGATGGAGGAGAAGGCCATTTTGCCCAGTCTCCTTGTTTTTAACTCAGCACTTCCCTCCACATTCCTGCTGCAGCAGGACAGCAACAAGGGCAGGCATCACCCACTGTTGACCCAGATGAGCATCTGCCTCCAGTGGTGGCACACCACCAACACTAAGGTCAAAGCTCCCTACCCAGGCCTTAGCTGTCCCAGCTATAGATTCAAAATACACCAGTTTGCAGTACTGTTTCCAGGGTTCACAGAGAACAGCCAAGGAAAACCTATCAGTTATTAGGGAAAAGGGCAATTTGGGCTAACAGTGTCCCAACTCTGCCTCCTGGCATCCCTGTCTCCTCACCTTCCTCCTGGCTTTGATGCGCTTGTAGACATAGTCAGGGAAAGGGCTGCTGGGCAGGAAGCGTCCAGTCCCCTGGGTCACGTGCAGGTTGCCATCCTCCAGCATGATCTTCCCCTGGCATATGACAACCAGCGGGGCCCCACGTAGCTCCATCCCTTCAAAGATGTTGTATTCGGCTGCCTGCAGCAACCAGGGGATGATGGTCAGGAGGGACATGAGCACTGCCTGCCCACTCAGGGCTCTTTAGTCCCCCCTCGCTCCTGAAGTCACCAGTGCAAGGAGAAGACACCTCTAACAGCCTCGCCTGCTCCAGAGGCCTCCTTTAGTTCACTAGTCCATCACACTAAGAACCCACCAGAGCTCCCAACATGAACCAGGACCTGCTGCTTCGGAGCTCAGTGTGAGCAAGGACTCCAGCAATAGAGGAGGGCAGGGCCTAGGCTTGAGGTAAGGCATGAACAAAGCATGCTGGCAAACTCAGGAAAAATTTGTACCAGGAAGAGGAACCCAGATAAGGAGAAATGTGTGTCCTTACCTTACACCTGCATGGGCCAGGCTCAGAAGAGCAACATAGCAGGGTGAGAAAAGCCCTGTGTGCAGAGCCCACGGCTCACAGACGTCCTACCCCACAGCCACAGCTGGCATCGCCCAGCACCCAGACTCAGTCCCTCCTCCTCAGAGCCCAGCATGGCAGGGCAGCACCAAGCTCCCAGCAGCCAGGTAGCCTTTATACAGTGCTACTTGCACCCCACCCTCCAGCATTCCCACAGATGAGCAGAAGGCTTACAGATTGATGGGTTTTTGCTGTGACGATCTTCACTGCATCAGGATCCCATATAACCAGATCGCTGTCCGAGCCCACTGCTATTCTCCCTTTCCGTGGGTACAGGTTGAAGATTTTTGCAGCATTAGTGCTCGTCACAGCCACAAACTGGTTTTCATCCATCTTTCCTGTGGCCTGCTCAGACACAAAGAGAACTGAGCACTCTTTTGGGGACAGGGAGAGCTAAGAGCCCCAGGAAGCACCAGACTCACTCCCACAAAAGCTGCTGGCTGTCTGGGCCCAGACTGATGCAGCTAATCTTACTATTGGCATGAGACAGACTGAAAACTAGGGGCATAGTCACAGCTCCTGGCTGTCCAGCCTGAACCCATGACAGCTGCCTCTCCTGCTCTGGCTTGTTTAGATTCTCAAAGCCAGAGAGGAGACAGGCAGCTGGGTGCCCAGCTCTGCGGGGGCAAGAACATGGGTGTCTGAAGTGTCCCGTCAACCCTGCCCACTCTGCCCTCTCCCTGGCACGACTCTTACCACTGCCTTGTCCCAGATGACAGACATTCGTTCCTCTATGCCGTTGGTCCCTTCTGGGATCGCCGTGAAGTTGTCTTTTCCAATTGCTTTCTGTGCAGTGCTGAACGTACAGTGGGCACTTCCTGAAACCTGCAGGTCACCACTGAGGGGTGGCGGTAACAAAAGCATCGTCAGTTGTTTAGTGGCCAGAGAACAGCAGGGACACGAGGGACATGGATCTCCTCTGGGCACAGGTGGCTCCTGGCTCAGTTCTATTTTACTCTGCACCCTCATTTCAATGGCTCCTCAGTCTGAAGCCTTTCACCCGACTCAGCTCCTGTGACAGCCACGTCACCTGGGGGCATGGGGGCAAGAGAGCTCCGCCACACTGCGCTGCCTGCCTGGGACATGGACAGCATCCTGCACACAAGAGGAGTCAACAGCTCAGCTGCCAGGGAACAGGGTGGCCTTTGTGTCAAGCCAAAAGATCTCCTTCCATACCGGACTCCATCATTTTCACTAACACAAAGAGAAAAAACCATCCCAGTGCAGTCAGAAAAATCATTTCTGGCACTTTGTCAGGTCTGCTTGGGAGAGCAGCATTTCTGCCACACAGGAAGAAAGAGGCCTTTCCACCCGAGGACTGTACCCAGAGCCAGCCCTTTGGTTGTGTACTGGCAGCTCCTGTACCCCGAGGGGCAAGTGCAGCCCTCTCCTGCCCCACAGGAAGCCTGCTGTGGGCAGGTGTCACCCTGTCTCTGGGAGAGGGGACATGGCTGCAGGAGTGGGCTTATGGGGAGCTGAGCCTGTGGGCTGCCCGCCACTCACACTGCCAACCTTCCCCAGCAAGGAGAGCACCTCAGCCTGGCTCCAGGGCTCTGGCCTGAGACGTTTTGTCCAGCAGAAGCTCCTCTCAGCCCCACGTGGACACTCACAGCGTGAGCTACAGCAGCCAGCAGTGCAGACCAAGAAGGTGTGCTTGCAAGTGCAGGCTGGCCCAAGCTGCAGCCTCTGGCCCAAGCTACAGCATCTCTGCCACATCACTGTTACAAAAGAAATTGTCCCCCATGGCCACATGTAAATCTGACAGTGGGATGAAGAGAGGCAGGACTCCTCAGAAGCAGCTCTCTCCAGGAGGCCTAGAAAAGCTTCCCTGCAGCGCTCTACAGCAGCTGCTGCCCAGTGCTGTTATCCAGACTCCTCTGCCCAGAAGGGCTCACCGGTCGGATGACATGCCCTTGACCCATCCTGCTCCTGACAATGATGGCAGAGGGCAGGAACAGGCAGAGCTTGCAAGCTGCCGACAGGCAAGGCAGGGCAAAGAGCTGCCCATGGCTCCCTGGAAGTCACCCGGCTGCTGCTGGGTCCTCAGGGAGCAGTGGACAGGCAGCAGCTGGGAAGTCATTGCCACTGGGCGAAAGGAAGCAGACCAACTTCTGCCTGCATGAGGCAAGTGGCCTTGAGCGCCTGGCTCCCAGACAGGCTGTGCCTGAACCCAGGATGTGCGGACACAATGGCTCTGCTCGGGGCTGCGAATCAGCCCTAATCCACTGGTAATCTCCATCTTCCTCTGATAATTTCTGCCATATGTCTGACTGGCTGCGCAGCCAGAGGCCCAGGCTGATGACACAACATGCTTCCTAATCTCCACCAGATTTGTCCTGGTGGAAGAAAACAAGCCATCCAGCCCAGCTGGAGCCTCGCAGCCTCTGCTCCTGCTGAAGCCTCACAGAAAATGGCATGGGAAAGGGGTCAGAACAGATGCCTGTGGGCTGCAGGGACTGAGAAGTGCTCTGGCCTCTCCTCTGAGGTCTGGGGTAAATTTGAAGTGGAAGGGAAGGATTAGAAAACCAGTTCGGGAGCTGGGCTCACTTTTCCCTGCCAGTCCCTTAGACCTGCACCTATTTTATACATCCAGACTGAGCAGAGGCATCTCTTGCTCCTTGACCACAGCAAAATCCAGGGTGAGCTGCATATTCAGACAAAGAATGCACTGGCACCTCTCTTACGCCAGCCGTGGCATATCCACCCTGGCACAATGCAGGTTTATCCTAACGTGCTGTTCTGCCGAGACACCTCTTACTGACCAGCCATCCCTTGCTCATCTAAGTCAGAGATGTTTCCAGCATTACCTCAAAGGTCATTTCCATTTACAACCCTCTCAGTGTCTGTCATTCCCTGGCTAACGCAGACCAGCCACCACACGCACAGTTAGACATACAATCACAGGGTGAGAGGGGTGTGCGATTCACACGCGGTCCGTGGACAGGGCCAGCAATGAGCTCTGCGTCCCTAGCTGCTGCGCATGCCTTGCCAGTGAGAGGATGGAGTATAACTGTGAAAGGTCAAAGCAAATTGCTGAAGTGCTTTTATTGTTTGCTCTATTTTCAACAAATCCCTTCCCCACTCCTTTGCCTTCAGGGCGAAAAATCAACCTACCATCCCTGTCAGATGTGCACGAGTTGCTCTTAAAGACCTCCTGCACTCTGCAGGCTGTACTACTGCTCGCCTGTACAGGCATGAGAAAACGTCTGCTTTGTCTTCGGCTGGTGAGCCCCCACCAGCTTGTGACACCTGTAACCTCTCCACCTTCTCCTGCACCATCATAACCCAGGCAGCCATTCCCCACCCTGCACATGCAGAAGGGCTTCTCCAGCTTGGTGAATGCTTTCATTGACAAGTCTGTGTTAGCTGGTCCTCATTTCATTGCCTTCTTCAGGGCATTTAAAATGGTTCATGACTACTTGCCCTGGTATTTTACTCATTACTGATGTTAAGCTTATAGTGCCTCCCCAGTCCTTCCTCCGCTCTCAGAGATAAGCCACCACAGCTCTGAGCCAAAGCCATTTCATCAGTCAGCTCAAATACCTAGAGTAAAGTGGTTCAGGCTGGACTAAGGTCTACGCTGCCTGGGTACTCCCTAATCTCTTCCTCCCCTATCCAAGGCCAGAGTCTGCTTCATCCTGCTAGCAGCATCACCCAGCAGAGCTGTCACTCACCTGGCCAGGAGGGAGTTGATGTAGTCAGGAGTTGTTGGATCTGGGCTCAGAGGCGGAGAGACCACAAATGCCGCAGCCTTGGCCCAGTTCTTGCTCCAGTAGTGTGTCCCGTCAGTCCCGAGACTGGCCGTGATTGGCTCACCAAAGACTACATTGCCTGGAAAGGAGGACAGAAAGGATGCTGTTTTGGTGGAGCCTGGAGACATTCTCTGTTCCACAACACTACCAACAGTCTGCCATGCGCAGAGGACAGCCAGACCCACGTTGGGCAGTCCCACGCTGCCTGTGTGGACCTCAAGTACTGGGGCAGGCAGGAGCGACAGCAAGGCTTACATTAGGGGCGAGACCTGCCCGCCATCACCATAGAGCCCTCCTGCTCAAGGGCACAGATCCTGCTGGCACAGCAAGCCTGGCTGGAGCATTGGTGCAGGAAGGCACGGCGATAGAGCTGTGTTCCCCAGAAGACACCGCAGAGAGACAAACGATGCTGGAAACCTGGCCTCCTGCCCCAGCACATGGCTGCTTCCCAACCTGCCCTGCCCCAGCCATGCTCCTGGGAAGCGAGGCCCCCAGCCCCTCCTGCAAGCACTGGTGTCCCTGCGCTGTAGCGGGGGCATTTCACCCCCCTGACTTCACATCTCAGAGCTGACCAGCAGTGCAGGCACACCTGGCAGGGGTCAGGCAATCTGATGTGCCCACATGCCTGTGGGGATTCCCTGCACTCCACCACCAGTGGCAAATGAAGCCCCTAGCCACCTGAAAAGGCATCCAGGAACCTCTGAGGGGCCAGCATTTCAAAGGGAGGCCAAAGCTATACGCAGCAGCTCAAACCACTTGCATGTGGATCAGACGAGTCTCCTCAGAGAGCCCTTCACAGCCACAGACAAACTTTGGTGTTTAAAGCACTGCTCCTACCTGCAGTTAGTTGTTGATGTTACCTGATGTGACAGCAGGAGGTGGCTCCATGTGGCCTGACGCAGTGTCCCCATGCCCTTCACAAGTCAGGTAAATCCCTGAACCAACTGCTCCCCAGCAGAAGGGGAACCACTGGACTTGCACTCCAGGCACAGTGGTGGTTTTGGCAAAACAACCATGAGGACATGGGGACCACTTAATCCAGCTGTCCAGGATCCCAGCAGCAACAGCAAGGCTGTGTGCAGCAGCAGCTGCCACTCACCTTTTTTTCTGGCTTGCGAGATGAGGTCAGCAGCACTTTTGCTCATCACTTTAGTCACGTAGAGAGGACAGTTGGTCTGGCTGGCAATAGTGATGGCCCGGAAGACAGCTTCTGCTTCCAGCTGGAAAAGAGAACAGCACAGGGGTGCAGAGGAGCCCCTGCTCCTCTCGGCACACCACGGATTGCTGCTGACACTCTGTGCCATCACTCTTGCCCTGGACTCCCCAGGGACAGGTTAATCAGGGAGACCTGAGGGGGGAAGCTTCAGTCTCCCTAGGGCCTGGCCCAAATCGCAGGCTACAGCCACACAATGCTCAGCAGGGGAGTGCTGTCTGGACTGTACTCGGAGGTCGAGCGCAGAGCTGCATCGGCTGTTTTTTCCACTGTCTGGTTCCAGCTCTCCTGACAGCCAGAGAAGCCCAGGGACTGCTGCCCACACCTGACAGCATGGCTCACTGGCTGATGCCAGACAGCGAAAGAGTCTGCCCCTTCAGACCACTCACGGATCCAGGCTCTCCTGCGGCTGTGTTTGGTTTAACCAAACATCATCCTGCCTGTGGCTGGGGTGCCATGAGCTATGCGCTGGTAGGCTGTTTGCATCAGGGTCTGGCTGTCCTGTGATGCAGCTGCTGCTCATCCCAGTCTGCTGACACCCACCCCGTGTTTCACTATCCCGCTGTTAGTGGAGGGTGGATTTCGATCACGAGGGATATCTTTGGACTATTACATCAGCCTGTGCTCAGCCTGAGCTCAATCCCAGAAGTTCTCCAAGTGTTTGCTCTACAGTTTGGCTTCAAGCTTCAGCATGAGAAAGTTCAAAACAGAAGCCTTAAAAAGACAATGTACCAATCAGCTAGCTCCCCAGGGAGGCCAGGACTGCCAGCTGCAGGGAACGCAGTAACTGCCTGCAGGCCAGGCAGCTGGCTGTGCAAGCTTAACTCTCCCAGAAGCAGGAGAAGCAGGCGACCGCACCCAGACACACATGCAGTCATACACCTCTCGTACTTCTGCAGGCTTATTTGCTGCACAGTGAAAAGAGGTTTTTCTCTTCTGCTTCAAGACTCCTTAAACAGAAATTTAAACAGACAACATTTCTATCAGCCCACTTATGGACTTCAAGTAGTTGACAGGGTTTAACATGTGGATAGGAGCTAACAGAGTCATCACTGAATACGCTTTCAGCAGGTTACAATCTGGAGCAGCACCATCCTGCCCTACCAGGTCACCACCATCACCCGATAGAAGAGCGTGTCTTTAACCCCCACTGAGGTCCCTCCGGGACAAAGCAGACCCACGGAGCTATGAACCACTCTCCCAATGCTTTGCCATCAACCTGCAGGCTTTACAGGGGGCAGCAGGGTCATTTGTGCTCTACCTAACATTTTCCCAGGTAAAGTACATTCTGGAAGAGGGACACTGTTTATTTTCAAAGGCAATGAGATCTGGATTTGGCTAGACAGATGATATCTAGAGCCTTCTTGCACTGTTCTCAGTTGCGTTATGCTTTAATGGCATTGCAAGATCAAACACTCAACAACATTTTAGCAGCTTTGGACGAGAACCGCAGTGCTGTCTTACAATAACAAGACAGTTCCCAAATCCTGGCACAACCACAGCATCCCGTAATCGCGCGTTAGCTTGCCAACTAGTGGCAATGGCTCTAGAGCCATAAAAATAAATGGCAGTTTACACATAGAGGGACTCTGATCTATTGTATTTGACACTGAGTCTCTTCCTTGTACAGGTAAATGCTTTACACTCTCATACTTCAGAGAGAATAAGCACTGTATTACACTAGGCTATATATGTTGTTACCAGCTATAATACAGTCAACTTCCTACACTTTAATTTAAGCCAACTGATTTTATTTCCAGCAGACCCTGAAGTACAAATCTGTCCCAGAGTTCCCCTGCTCAGCTTTGCTGTTGTACCAAATTCCTATTGTTCTCCTCTTTCACATGCTGTGGAAAGTTAAAGCACCTCTCAGCAGGGAGCTATCTCCAGAAAACCTGTCTAAAATTAGACTCAACTCAGATTAATGGACCAAACAGAAAAATACCCTGCAAGCTAAAATTAGAAGTAATCTAATTAGTGTCTTGACAATGATTTGTAACCAGGGAATTCCCCCTCTCCTTCCCTCCCACTCCTTCCACCAATGGCTTTGCCTGTCTGACTTTGAAACACACTTTATACCCTAAACAGAGATTAAGCAGGAAGAGGCCGGAATCTGTCTGCACTCAGACAGACGTGAACAGTGAATTTTCAGAGGAACTAAAACTCACCATTCGATTCTCCTCAGTCCTCTCACACCCATGGAGTCACCTATACAAGACAAATGCCCCCATACCAGCCCCAAATACTGCTACAGCCATATAGACCTTTATGTTGATTGATTAATCTCTGGGAGACTCAGAAGCCCTTGTCTCTGCTAGGAGACTCGAGCAAGACTGAAAAATGTTTGTCACAAACATGCACCTCGCTCTTTCCTGAGCTGATGATGAACTAGACAGCATTGCCTGTATAAATGGATACCCATGGATGCATACACACACACACAACCCCGATGCTTGCTTGGCCCCACTACGCCCTACTGTGGCTTGTGGGGATAGCTCTTCAGGGCAGCAAGGCTGGTACTGTCCTTTGCACCTTACCTCCTCAGGTCTGCTCAGCACATGGCCCTCGGGGCCAGTTATTCCCATCTCCAACATCCTGGTTTGCTCCTAGGACATCGAAAGGACAGAGGGATGTTAAGAGGGCTGTGAAACTGTCAACCACACAGAAAAGCAGACCCCTCCTGTGTCAAGCCCTTCCCTCGGGACTGCCACCACCCTGCATCCTGTGGGGCCACTGTGCACAGTGAGAGGCTGCTGCACCCTCAAGGGGTCTAGAGAGAAAGAGGGAGGATGGGAAAACAGGAGGGTTTGGAGGGACCGTAGACACTGATTGAAAGAAACCTCTTCAATGAAACAAGCACAGTGTGGAAGAAAAAAGGGTACAAAACTCCCCAGCTCCACGTACAGCACTTGATGCTTACAGTCCCTTCCTAAGGCCCTCCCTGGCTCCCCTTCTGAAAACCAAGTAGTTCAATTAGAAACTATTGAGAAAATAGTAATTAAAGCCAATAAAAAAAAATTCTCCTCACAAGGTTACTCCTGGATCCCCAGTGCTCTTGTTTAATCATTTGGAAATCAGAAAGTGCTAAATCCTGTCTTGTATCGATTTCTATAGAAGCTGGTGGTGTAGGGTGTTAGTTCCAATATTAACATTATCCCAAGTATTTTGCTGTTATAATTAAGGACCATGGATAATTGTGTGTGTGCGTACCACATGTGCTGGCCTGCCTATCTCCTGTCTCTACCCTAGAGACTTCTCTTGTATTCCCTCATTTCAAATGTCTCCCTTTGACAGAGCTCAAAGGAAACATGCAGGGGGACTTCATGGTCTTCCCTGACCAAGGCAGTTGGGGATCTTTCTGATGCAACCCTCACACCTTTATCCATGTGCTGTCACTGTCTGTGGCAATGCATGTATTTGCTCTCACCCAACACCTGTCCTTGACTTGCAGAAACCACATGCAGTTGCACAACAGGCAACATTTCTCCAAGGGGTGTTGTGGGGCATAAAGTGGATGCACAGCAGCAGTAATATTAAGCCTGTAAACAAGAAATTTTATGCACTTTTTCTTGTGCTTTGTAGAGTACTGAGCATATTATGGGCATTAAATAATGCCACTAATCTGTGTCAAGACTGTGTAACTCCTGCAATGACAACAGATGTGTTCACAGCTTTTGGAGAAGCGTATCAAAGGATGAGGCTGCACAGCAGGTAAGTGCTGTCTGTTACCTCCTCTGACACCTTCTCTGCCAAGTGAAAGTGCCAAGCAAAGACTTGACAATACTCGCGTCTTGCTCTTCACCCACCACAAAGCATTGTCCCACTACCTACGGCATGTCAGAGTCTGAAGTCAGGAGCTCTGCTCATGTCTGTTTCTTTTCAGGCCATGCATCACATCTCTTCCCCTGCAACCTCCTCTCCTATGTTGACCAAACTGGAGAAACACAGTTGCCAGGATGACTGAAATAAAATGGACTGAAATGGCAAATGGAGAGGACAAATCCTCTGCCTTCTTCCTGGGAACCACCACCAGCAGATGACCACAAGCATCATTCTCTGTGCTAACAATATGCTGAGCCCCACACCAGCGTGGGATTTTTCAATCAATCCTGACAGAAGGAAGCAATTCCCAGGGCTGTGAAGTGCTACCAACTAACAGTTTTGGGGCATTTTGTGGTTAGGCTGGTGCTGAAGTAGAGAAACTCTAGCCAATACAATTTGTCTGATCACTCTTTGTTTTCATGTGAAAGAGCCACCCAATTGTGCACTGCAGCTCTAAAAAGACCAAAGAAAAACTGATTCTTGCAGTCTGAGAGGATGTTCAAAGAATGATCTTAGCTCACACTTCTTCAACTCCCAGGAATGAGACAGACAGGAAAAAACTAGTTGCAGAGCGTAACTGAGCAATGTCTTCTCTGTCTTAATGAAAATCAAAACATTTGGACTTTCTCTCATCCAGCACCAATTAGAACGCAGCGGGCCAATACAGACTACCCACTTGAACACCAAACCACATCCCTCATAACAATTCCCTTGCAAATCCAGCTCCATTAGCCAGCTGCTCGGTTACAGCAGGGGGAAGATTCCTCTCTTGCCATGGCACTTTTCAATACACTTAACTCTCAGCTGATTATGTGCAAGGCAAAGGTTTCTGCCTCTCCACACTGAAAGAGTGCTGCGGTTGGAATGAACATACTGTACTTGATGGCCCACTCTCTTCCATTTAGATAATGGCTAATACACTATTTCAGATTCATTTATGAACCACATACTCAAGGCAGAAAGTCTTCGTAAATTTGATACTGCTGCTGAGCAGCAAAGAGATCACCTTGCAAAAGATGTCCATGCATCTTTAGAGTCATTTTGCTAATGCCCCACACCGAATCTGCCTGGGATAGACTTTCAGTCCCTGCATACCAGAAGAGTAGTTAGTTACCTGTGCAATTATGTCCCCATTTTCAGCATGAACTTGAGCTATAGCACCCAGCTCTGCCAGGCAGCTGAATATCTCATACAGCTAAAACAGAGACAAGAAAAAACGATTACCAAGCAGACAGACTGCCCCAGCCTGTGCACGCCCTTGGCACCCCACACGGCCCTCCAGCCGAAGGCCCTGGCAGTGGCAGGGCCTGGCGCGGGCGCGCTGTGCCGGGCAGTGGTCTCCGAAGGCCGCGGTCGCCAGCAGATGCTCTTAGTGATCTCCACGCCAGACCCCTGCCCCCGCCTGCAGTGTGGGGGCCCGGCCAGCCCGCGGCTGGCACACCATGCCCACGGCCTGGGGGCAGCCCTCCGAAGGCAGCAAGGGCAGAGGAGAGAAACCTCGAGGCCCGGCCGCCTGCCGCCCCAGCCTCCCTGCGCCCAGCATGGCTGCCGTGTCCCCCGCTGCCCCTTGCATCGACACAACCAAGGCGGTGAAGGGGGTCTCACCTCGGTGTTCGACATCTGGTACAAATCCTTGTAGGCCATGTACACCATGAAGGAGTTAACTCCTAGGGGCAGAGCAGAGAGGAGAGAGGGGTGAGGCAGGGGCTCTCCCTCCCAGACGGTCTGGCCAGGCTGCCTGCTCTGGGCTGCCTTCCCCACCAGCTCCTCCGCTGGGCACGACTCCCACTCATGGCTGCACGGGACCCCAGCCGGTGCCCGACAGCCAGGGGACAGACGACAGCACGGTCACCCCTTGCTCTCCTTGGCAAGGAGCAGAGGGCAACAAACCTTTCTCTTGGACCATGGTGTGCAGCTCCTGCCGGATGCGGTCGCTCCAGCGGGGGATGTCCACGTGCAGCGCGTAGTCGCAGCAGGCCTTCCCGTCAGCCCACTCCCGCCACCGCTCCAACGCCTCTGCCAGGCTGGACTCGGGGTCCGGCACCACATGGTCCACTGCAGAGGCACAGTGGGGGCAAGGGGTGGGCGAGGGCTCCCCTCCCAGGCCACCCCACTGCAGCCCTGCACACTGCCGGGCATCTCCACGATCCCAGGCTCGTCTCCTCAGCAGCTTCAGGGCAGCTCCGAAGAGGCCCCCACCACCTCTGCAATGTGCCTGGGCTCCTCCAAGTGCACTTATCAGCGGGGAAGCACACAGAGCCTTTGCTTAGCAGCCCTTGGCATAGGACCAGGGGCTTTTACAGGCTTCTGCTGAGAAATCAACTGAAAGCTGAAGGGCCTTGTCCTTCCTCACCCCCACTTCCATCCCATTAACACATAGCCTCCTCCCATGCTGCAATACTAATGCACCTTTTATTGCCCACCATGTAATCCCCATGCCCTGTCGCAGTCCATTTCACACAACTTAATTTTTTGGCCCAGGGGAAAGGAGAAACAGTGGGGGGAGGACGAGAAACCCAGTCCTTTACTGGAAGGATGAACAGTTCCTCCTGCATCCCAAGGAATCCCGCAGTGTACACAGCTGTGACCACTGCACAGCAGTAAAACCTGGACCTCAAACCAGCGCACAGCCACAGCCTTCTCCAGGGAATGATCTGAGAATTCCCTTTCCTTTTCCATTAACGCTGTTTATTTCCAAGCAGTGTGGGATGCCAGGACATTGCTCTGTTCCTCTGCTCAGAATCCTCTAAGCATCATGCTGCCCTATTTTTATTTAACAGGGAAAATAAGTTATGCCATTGTTCCTTTTTGAGGGTCCCAGGGGCACCAGTGGCTGTAGACAATGAAGCACTGCAGAACATGGGATCTGCAAGGGCAAGGGGTCCTGTCCCACCACTTCATTATGACCAAGGATCCCAAAGATTCATCCCAGTCCTCATCCTCTAGACTAAACTGACAGAGATCGCAGAAAAGACGAGCACACTGTCATGGACCTTTAAAACAAGGACGACTGAGAAAAGAGAAAAACAGATAACTGGGCAATGTTCCAAGGGTGCTGGCTACTGTCATGTACAGGACCTGCCTGCTGAACTCACTGATCATGGTGGTTCCACCAGCCAGGGCCGCTTTTGTTCCTTGGAAGAAATCATCCACAGCTGTCATCCCCTTGTATGGCATCTGCAGGCGAGTGTGGACATCAATTCCTCCAGGGATCACCATCTTCCCATTGGCTTCTATGGTTTTGACCCCTCCAGGGACAATCAGATTGTCTCCAATCTGCCTGATGAGATGATACCAGGATGGTACAAAGGAAAACCAGCCACAACATAATCAATGAACAGTTCAGTTAGGGAGCAGCCAGGTCAACTCCCGCCTACGGCAGAAATGCCCCACTCCCACACCTGGCCTTACAGGAGCCAGCAGAGTGAAACCTAACTGCAGCAAAATGCAGGATTGTCTGGCTTGCTTAAGCCTGCGATTTGCATAGTCCAGGGGTGGCTGCCATCTGTCCGACTGCTCTAGTGGTGTCTATGATGGCACCTGCTGTCTGGGGCAGGCACGGGGTTGGGGTAGCTGAAGAGTATGGTCTGATGGGCACACAGATCTCTGCAGCGTATGGTGAGAAGCTGCCTAGGACACTTCATACCCCACGGACTCATGAGTCGCACTCCTGCAAGCATTTCCAGTGTAGCGGTCCTACCTGTTGACCCAGGGCGCATGCTCACAAAACCCGACACCAGCCCCGCTTCCAGTAAGCTGCACCCCAAATCTCTCCTCTCCCCCATCCTTCTGCCCACCTTAAGTAAGGCTCAAGCCTGAGGCTTACTTACAGAGAAAGATGATTTCCCACTGTAATGCCACAGCTGCTAGGCCAGCTCAGGGCTTGTCAGGGACTTGTAATGCTGCTCACAGCACAAAGTCCCAAGGGTAAAGGGAAGCCTCCCTCCAGAGAGCTGGGGAGCAGCTCACAAAGTGCACAGCACGGCTGGCTGCAGCCCCGCTGGGCTCACGGCACAGCCTGGAAGCGCTGGGCTCACTCTCTTCCCAAGGAGCACAGAGTCCTCCCATCCCCAGGACCTTCCTTCTCATATTGTCTCCTTCATGCTCCTGAAGGACATCTTTGCTATCAGCAGGGCCATGCTGTAGTGAAGGCAGCTAAAATCCCAAGTACCTAAAAATATCTTCTGAAAACAGGAAACGTAAAAAGTTCCACTATACATCTATTCGCAACCTAAAATACTATTATAGTCCTCTGGAGTTTGTGCTGTTCTAGCACATGACATTCTCCTCCCTAGACATACCCAGCCCTCCTGCAAGCCAGGTCACCTGAACCTTAGGACTCCCTTCACTCAGGCTCCCGCCCCCTCAATCCCTTTATCTGTCCATATGTAGCACTCAGCCTTCAAATCTCTTCTTTCAGAAATCCTATTTTCATCAAGCCTTCCTCAGTCTTCCCTGATAAATCAAGATAAAAGACAAGTTGGTTTTAGTGGAAAATTTCTGGTTTCCTTGGCACACTAGGGAGGTAAATGAGGAGCAAATTCCATTTTTGCATTTCATTCAACCTTAGTCACTTTGCAGGTTTCTTTCCTTAGGGTAGCAAAAGTTCTGTGGACAGAACTGCTCACTCCAGTGTCCTCACAGTAATAAACCAGCAGCTCTTTCTATCACTTTTATTGAGATGAATCCACCAGCAAAGGATTTAAACTGCTCACTGTATTCTTACCAGAATACACTTGCAAGAGCATTTCACTTCCATGGCAATGAAATTCTGTGACCTCCAGGCTGCAGACAAGGCTAAGTGATTTGCCCAAGGACACCCAGAAAGTCTGTGCCATAGCAAGACCTGAAGCTGGCTCTGATCCCTGCCTGGGTACAAGTGCTAGTCAATCATGAATGCTCTTGTCCACCAGCTAAAAACAGCTTCATAAAAATACTTCCCGATGTACTTCTCTGCTGCTAGATTTTTAAAACATACCATCCTCGGAAGGCTGGATATTTTCCTCTTACCACAGAGCAATCAATAGCTTTTCAAGTCTCTCTGCTATAAACTATCATGGTTCTTTCAACTCACCCACCTTGGAGCTGGTCCCAACCTGATACACTTGCCACATTTGAACTGCAGCCTTTGAACAATGGAGTCACTATTGCACCTCTGAAACACACACGAAGAAGCTGGGAGGACTCAGAGGTTTGCCTGCAATTCCTGAAAATCTCAAGGACACAGATGACCTGCAGCACAGCACTGTCCTTGTTAGGGCTAACAAGTGGGATCTTGTGTGGGGTCATTCATACTAACATTGTTAACACAGGGCAAAACAGGAGTCAAAGATAAATCTTGTTCCTGGTGCAATTAGATGCAGCTTTGTTGTACAATGCACGCTGTATCACGAAGTCACCAGCCCGACTGCAATTCAGGCACTGGAGTTACTATGGAAACATGTCAGGCAATCACATACGTGCTCACACACACCGCAGAGAGCTGAGCCTCTAACAGAGTGGGCTATCAAGTTTTACTGGCTGGCAAGTTGGGAACAGACCGCATGGACAAAAAGCCAATAACCATCCAACCTGAAGCTGATGTAAGGGGAGACAGAGATAATAGAAGTCCCATACTTACTTTATGAGGCCATCCTCCATGTAAATGTCAGCATAGAATGACTGGTCATCATTGACTATTCTCCCTCCCTTAATAAGGAGACGATCACTCTGTGAAGGGAAGAACACAGCAGTTGTCAGCAGCAGGCAATACACATGCTTCTCAGCAGCCAGTTCACTGCCCTTCTTGGGTACTCTCCTACTGCATCAGACAGATCACCCAATAGCCGATACTGCAAAAAGTTCACATCTGTACCAACAATTGAAACAACAGGACAAGAGGAAAGGATTGACAAAATCATAGTCGTAGGGCTGTTTCTGAATGGAACAGGTGCTGCCAGAAACACCACTGAGGCAGAGTGAGTACAAAGGAGAGTCACTGGGGACACAATAAATATGTTTCCATAAAATAGAAAGACAAGTCAAAAGCTTCCTACACCAGGTCATTATGCACATAAATCTGCAGGCAGCACAAGCCACACACCAGTATTTACAGCAAGTTTGTTACTAAGGGCATATCCTTAAATCTTTTCCAAATACCATGCAAAATAAGTTGCATTAAAGAAGACAATTTAAATCTCTCTCACCTGCTACCACCTTGCAAAGACCACCAACAGGAGATGCAGCCCCAAAGATGATGGAACCTGTCCCTCCCCTGCAACGCTCAGGGTAGTCCTTCTGAGGCATCTCACAACATCACAGGTCTACACACGACCCAGGAGGGACTGAACTGTGTTACTGTCTCATTGTTTACCACCTCCTCTGTTCTTCTTTCTACTGACCTAAGTGGCCAGCAGCCTTCTCCGAAGGAGCACAGCCAGACAGTGGAGGAGCACCCGGACCAGAACTCTCTTACGCTCTTCCTGTATTCATGCTTCTGGACCTGGGCAACCCAGCGTACACTGAAGGGAGAGAACGGACACTGTCCTGTGGGGAACAGACCCCGTCCTGAGGAACTGGGAAGGCTGAGGTCCTGCTCTTCTACTTTGACCTGCACAAGTCCAAACACCAGCTGCAGGCAGTACAGGGGCAAACAGCCTGATGGCTACCACCTATTTGGGTGACATAAGCTGATTGCGCCGTTCCAGAGAATATGCAGTCTTCTTGACTGCTTAAAATGCCTCCAACAACTCTCAAGCTCCCCTTATTTTCCTTTCTGCTCCCCACCTGTGCCCACAGCCCAGGTTTTGGCATGTGAGTACACCCCCCTTCCACAGTCTGAGCCTGGACCATGGCTGATGGGAGCCTTCAGCAGGGCCCGCAGGCCAGCCTCTCCCTGTGAAGCTCTTGCACAATTAATTTCTCTACAGGGAACTGGGTTTGTTCTTCATCCGCCACCCCTGGGGTGATTTCTGGAAGTATCACCACAGCGGTGCTAATTTGCAGCTTCCTCCCTGGCAACAGAAGGATGCAAGAGAATCCCCCCATGGCCCTGCAGCCTGCAGCAGCCAAAGCCCCGAGACCTGCATGCGTTTTTACAGCAATCTCATCCACAGACAGTCAAGACAAAGAAACTGGGTGGGGAAAGGATCAGAATGCACGGCGCTCTCAACCCCAGCTGCAGCTCAGCGCTGGCGCAGGGGGAAGAGCCACAGTCTCTCCTTGCTTCCCAGACCAGGGCCTTCCCATGGCTGTACCGATGACCAGCAACCCGAGTTCCAGCAACGGGGATCTACCTTCCCCACTCAGCACAGCTTAATGCCGACTGGGAGTCTTGCCTCCCACCAAGAAAAGCGCACAGCTGAGTTGCTCCTCTGTTCCCCTCCCACCCACCGTCCTCCCTGACAAGCAGACCTGGGGTCAGCTCCCTTCTCCCCTGACCTAAGCTAACACATTGGCACAGAGGTCTAGCAGAACTTTGCTGTCTCAGGGGGGTCTGGAAGCAAGGGCACATTGCTTGTCACAGACCTCCCTGCACAGCTCCCTTAAACAGCTAGCTTTAACAGCTTACAACCAGCACACAAAGGTACCAGCCTTGACTAGCAACCTGGGGGACCATTACCACCTCTCACCTGCAGCCCTTTTCCTCAGGGACAGCCGAGGCTGGAGGTTAGCCGGGTGCATGCCGGCCCAGGAGTCCTGGGTCCTCGGGCCAGCTCTCAGCCTGTGCTGCGTCTCTCCCTGACGGGCACACGCCAGGCAATGCTCGGCTTTGGGGCTGAGGACCCTGTACACAAACAAATGCTGTGGACTAGCCACTGATTCTCCTCCTCACCCGGCACAGGGCGCTTGTCCTTCTTTTTGTGTCTATCCAGTTGCCATCTCACTAACAATACTGTAATTTTAGGTTCAGAAACCCCTAAAAGAACAAAGTGTGACCACAACCAGTTGCTTATAGCCTGTCAGTCACAGGGCAAGCAGCTGAGCTGAGGCTCCCATGGATGCAAGTGATGAGTAACAGTACAAGAAATGCAGATAGAAACTACCAAGCAACAGTATCAGGTGTCAGCTATGGAAGAATCAGGGCCAGTTAGAAACACAGTGAAGAAGATTCTTGTTTTATATTTCAGTCAACTGTACAGAGTTTCTCCCACATGACCAGTCCCCTGTGCCCTGCAGATCCTCCTTGGCTTTACCTAGCCTACATGATGAGAAAAAAGAGTCCAGTAACACAACTGGGCCTCCGGTACTTTTTGTCTTGTCCATGCCCTCTAAACCTTCCCAACTTGCTTTCCCGAAGTCCCTGGAGCTCATTCTCACTAGAGCACAGGAGTGCCAGCAAATACTGATGCTGGCCTGCCGCTCCCTACGCATCAGACAAGAGAAAGCGAAGGCAGACAGGCACAGGCGGCATGGGGGCAGGAGACTGCAGCACTTGACAATTACTGAATAAACTGTTAATATGAACTCAGAAAATATGCCTGGCCACAAACACAAATGGTCATTCTGTGGCAGATGTGAAGGGCTGCTCAGTGCTAGCTCTGTTAGTACACAAAATTGTGAGGTCCATAATGGCTGGAGCACAAACAAGGCACTCATTCAGGGGATCGGGCGCTGCCTCAGGGCCTGCCCTGAGCCCGGCTGCCAGACACCCCCCACGCCTGCAGGAGAGAGAAGGGCTGCATCGGCACCTACCCACCAACTACGAGGAAAAACTATAATAAAGTGAAATAAGTAATATCCAAATGACACCACATCTACAGGCTCTGGCATCATTCAGAAGCGCACCCAGACGTTAAGAGGCAGGGGAACAAGAATGGAAGAGAATGAAGCAGTTACGAGGAAACAAGCCTGACTTAATAGACAGGCTTCTGCAGCACGCACTGCCAGAGCAGCCTCAGATTACAATAAATGCACTGTTTCCCCTGCCAGGGCTCATTTGTGCATCTCCACACCCACCACGTCTCCACGCCAGCCAGTGTCAGGCTGTGTCATCAGCCATTGTCAGCAGATGCAAAAACCCTCCTGCACCAGGAGCTGCGGGGGCACCGCAGGGAGCACCTTTCCTCCCGGCCCGGCAGAAGCGCTGCAGGACTGGGCAAGCGTGCCCAGGGCACAAACCCCGTCCGCCTCTGCTGCCCAGCTCGGCCCCTGGCTCCGGGTGGCAAGTGGGGGCCAGCCTCTGTGCAAAGGGCCGAAGCGACAGCGTGAGTGAAAGGTGCCACGCAGACCTGCACGCACACGGCTCTACCTGACCGCTGGCACAGACCTGTCAGGCTTGCCGGCCTGATCTCCACCACCGACTGTGTCTCAACAAGTCTCCATGCAGCCGGCGACAGCCCATTTGTCACCATTGTGGTACCTTTTGTGAGCACCCATTTCTGCAGGCACAGATGCTGCCCCACAAGGACATGCCTGGAAGCATCCTTCCAGCACAGCTCTGCCAAAACGCGGTGGGATCACCACCAGCCCCCAACACCCCTGCCGTGCTGGGAAGCCTTTTTGCGGAACAGTCCCTGTCTCTCCGCCTGTTGGCATTTGTGATCAAGCTTTCAAAACCATTACCCATTCCCTCATGCCCACACTCTGCTCCTGATGCTCTTAAGCATCACCTGGCTTTTTGAGATCCAAAAATATCAGGGGGTCTCTTAACATTTCTCAGTGTGACACTGCAGAAGGAAAGAGAGGCAGCAGCTTCCAGAAGGCTCCTGAATCCAGCCAAGAATAGTGCTCACCTTGTTTACAAAGCACAAGGGCATAATTAGAGTAGCATGGAAGCAGGTGTATGGCTTTACCGCTCTTTCCCTTGTAAAAGAAGAGACACTAATTACAATGGCGTTTCATCAGTAGCTGATGTCTCCTCCTTACTAATCTACCACACAACGGCACAGAACAACCCCTGGCTGGAATCACAGGGATAGACGGCCAGCCACCAGCTACACGCAGTGATTCCCCCCGGTCTGTCGGCATGGTAAGAAATGCCATACTGACAGCTGCCAGTTTATCAAAATCTGTCTAGTCAGTAACTGAGGCTTTTCTCCCCACTTGCACCTGATACAAAATAGAACTGCAATTCCCAGGCAGACCTCATTGTTTTTAGAGATGCCAGAGACATCACAGAGATGGTGCTTGTGGGCTGTGACAGGGTGGTTGAACAGGATGGGCATGGCTCACACCAAGAAAAAAATACAGGAACTCCAGTCTACCTGGGATAGGAAATATTTTTGTCACCAAAGCACAAAGACTGGGCAATCTTGATTCAACCAACAGCTCTTTTAACAGTTATTTTGTGAAACCAGGGCAAAGCATTTCACCACTTTAGTTTTCCACCTCTCTTTCCGCAGGGATAGGAAAACATACTGTGGACAGCAGGCGGGGAAGTATTTTGATTATATCTCCAAACAACCAAAGAAAAGGAACGAATAAAAAGTCTCTCAATAGACACACAAGGTTTGAAATTACTATTCTCCTGAGCTCGACATTCCAGAATCAGTACACACCTGGAAAGTAATACTATGTTTACTTGTCTCTGATGGACTGTGCACAACCTAAAGCGCAGTGAAGAGCCACACTTCCATAACAAGCTGATGAAGCAATCACTAAGAGTCAAAAGACACAGTTAACCTCCCCTCCCCATGTTTTCTCCACATCACAACCAACAGATATGCCCATACTTCTCAATCTTCCTTCAATGACTACAGTCTTGCCTGTCACACTGTCATACGTAGCTTTTGACAACATATAGGCTTTTACAATTCAGGTTGGGAATAATTCCCACAGCAATTTATCTCGCACAAACACATGCACCCTTCACTCATGCTCCTGGCTTCTCCACTGAAATAGCTGTTCTAAGAAAAGCCCAGAAATTGCTGCAAACAGATACAACATGCAGACTGTGGTTTTTCATATGTTATTGTCAGAAACTAACTACAAATTCCGACTGCAGCACTGTTGAGTATGAGAGAAACCAGGAGGGAGTGTTTGCGCATCTCCAGAATCACACTAGACAGTTCAAACAATAGCTGTCAGGAAGTAAAAGTACTCAGATTTCCAATACATCCTTCGCAAAAAAAATGCCGAACCTGCTGCTTGCTTGGGTGACAGAAGCGAGGAAGGCACCACTCCCTTCATTTGCGGGCTCAGTCATTGCTTCAGTGCTATTAGCTTTGAGATCTATGGGTGAGTTACCTGCCAGCACAAGGTGGCTCCTATAATTCTCTGTATACTCTCATACTTCAGACCTCCCCCCAGCTGTGATGCTTTAGATGCTTTAAAGCTCTCTGAGATATCTTATATCCTAATGGTGCAACACAGTCCGAAAAATCTCTACTAACAAGCGCAGCTTAGCTGAACAACCTGCCGTCCCCAGAAGTCGCTACGTGTCCTGACACGCAAGAACAGATTCTGGGCCGGAAATCTAGGAAGGAGGAATAAACAATCAAAACAATGCCCGAGGGGGACACAGTCTGTGGAAAGGGACAGAAGAGGCTTTGTTCTAGGGGAGACACCGTAGCTCAGATTCTTGTTCTGCCATTCTATAAAAATAGAGAAGACCACCTGAAACCTGACTTCACTCCGTCGCTTCCCATGGGCGTCAAAGCATGGGTTCAGGACATAAGGGTCATTTGACCAGAACTCCAGAGCAATCTCCTCCACCCCAACCAGGACATGATAATGCTGCAGAACAGGGCAAGTGAGTCCTGGAGGGCCATCACCAAGCTGCAGAAGTCAGAGGAGAGAGCTACCTGCAATACCTGTGTTGGCTACACAGACACCACTCACCCACAGCATTTTCAGCTTCGGCAGGCTGAGGAAAGGATTTAATTGGGAGAAATAAAGCAACCTGTGAGATTTTGTTACCATGGAGGTGAGAAAGTTCCTGCCAGATCTCAGAGGAGCAGGAACAAGCCCTGCGTATCAGTAAAGTGTATCATAAAGGTCCTTGCAGAAAAAGCCCCAGAGAACAGCAGAAATCCCACCTGCAGCAGTAATGTTGTCACCATGGTGGTCTAAGGATACGGGAAAGGCAAGATGTGTAAAGCGGTGATACTGCTTATTAAAGCAATTGAATCTGGGTTGACAAAGGAATTTCTCTTTGCAGTGGTAACGATCTTTGAGAGGATTTTGCTCCCACCTGTACATTAAAAGGAATAATGAAACCCAAGTGCTTTGGTTTTCCTCTTTGTTCAAGGGGCCAACGCTGTCTCAGGAGTGAAAACAAGAGCTGCAGGAAGCCAGCGAAAAGCCATCAACAAGATGAAAGACCTGACGGCTCTCCCAGAAGAGAGCCCCGCAGCCTGCTCTAGGGAGGGCCCGGGGAAAGCGGAGGGAGGCCACAAGCTAGATCGGAGCATGAAAGCCCCGGGGCCAGGTCAGCGGAGAGAGGCATCGGTGGGACCCCGGGGAGCGGGGCTGCCCGCACCGTCCAAGAAAACATGTCGGCCAGCCTCGTTCTTCGGGCGGCCGGCGGGCGGGGCTGTGCCGTGCCGTGCCGGCGGGAGGTGCGGA
>JAVJGG010000043.1:21986289-22003717 GCA_035590195.1 Aviceda cuculoides
CTGCCCCAGCTGGGGAGCAAGGCAGGCCGGGGTCAGCCCCAGCCCCAGGCACTTCCCGGGGGCTGGGGCTGGGCCCGGCCACAGACCCGCAGGGGGGCCCCCCGGGGCAGGGCGGGGTGCCGGTGCGCTGCCCCGGTGCCGCCGCCGGCCCCCGAGGGGCTGCCGCGGTGAGATGCCACCAGCCGCGTTCGCCATTCGCCCGGGGACGGAGAGCGGGCAACGTCGGCTGTGCGAAGGCGTGACTGTTCACACACGTGTGCACGCGTGTTGCTGTCACGCAAACACCACCAGGCGCAACTGCACAAGCAAGCTCCACGTATCGGCTGATGGAAGGCGTTGCTCTGAGAACTCCGTCGCAACTTCATTTCACAAGTACAGGAGGCCTGAAGGACAGAGGGACATCCAAGGCTGAGTCTTAAATACGCTAACAGCTATATAACTGTGTAGCAGCCTGTGAAATCTATCACGCAGCACCGAAGCTAGAGTTTTGACTTAAAATTCTTTTCCCAAGTGCTCATGTCTTTATATAGAACAAGTGTACATAGTACCTGGGCTCAGCATCCTGTCAAGTAATTTCTCACACCACATACTTGTGTTACAAGATGTTGTCAGTTACGCTTTTTCCAACCTTTTTTGTGAAAACAAAGCAGTGCCATTGTCTCTGCCAGTCCTCCGAGGACTGGCGGTTCTCACGGAAAAAATCACATGGAGCCTGACCCATCATGGAGAACAATGACCCTGTGATTATGCCTGGAGAGGGAGTCTGTGGGCACTGGCTGACAGAGGCTTGAAGTTACAAGGGAGGAAATGGTTCAGGATTGTTTCCTTCCTTTTGCACTTGGGAAGCGGTCAGCCTTTGTAACTGGATTTGTACCAGTGTCATTAACTCTGTCCCCTTTTTCTCCACCTAAGTGGAACAATCTACAGGACCTTGAATTTTTGACTAATTATTCAGGTCTGAAGGGTTAGGAGAAGAGAGGGTGCACTAAATGTAAACAAAGTGTGTCAGCAAACTGGGATGAGTTACTTTAACAGCATTGTGTTACACAGCAGAGTAAAACACTGGTCAGTGTCTACCCTCACTTTCTCTAAAGCTACACCAGAGAGGGTTAAATTTGGTTGTTCTCGCAATCTTATACGAGCTTTAATATGCAGCTGCCCCAGCTTTGTGGCTTCACAGAATTTACCACCACGGAGTTCGTGCCTGGGCCAGAGCCCTGCTGCTTGCCCGACCAGGGATGCGCACAGGGAGGAGAGCGCATCCTCTTGCGCATCCAGATGCTTGCTGTCGTGTTTCAGGTGCAGGGGCAGCAGTGCCTGGCAGTTAATGGAGGAAGTATTCCTTCAAATAGCCAAGAATGAGTTTGTTTTGTAGTTTCTTCTACTACTGCTCTCCTGGCAAACACTCTCCCTCTGTAACTGGATGCTTAGCAGCGAGACCACCAGTACTGTCCAAATAGATGCACACAAAGCAGCTGCCCACCAGGTCTTTACCTTCCTAAGGGACTGCCTTACCCTGAACTAATTTACCCTCCTCCCATTGCAAGTTGGACCCACTGAGCAGAGCCTGAAAACCATCTCAGAGCCAGCTTCTGCTCCTACCAAGGGGGAAAATTCACGCAACTGCTGATTTCGGAGCCAGTGGCCAGAATGCTTTAGACAGTGAGCAGACCCCCTGCCTTCTAGTTGCCAAGTAATAGCACTTGAAGCGAGCCTTTCTCGGGATGAAGCCGCAGACAGCCTCATGGCTTTTTGCACTGACCACAGTGAAGTTAGAGTGAACCCTTGTTTTGGTTGGGACCTCTCCATATGGTTGTGTAGCTTTATGGGGAATTAAAATTCCTTGGAACAGGGCCTGGCCTTTGTCTGGTTCTGCAAATGTGCAAAAGTTTCAGCATTGTACTTTAATAGCAATATTTATTCAAATCTCGATTCTGATGTTTATCTTTCCTAGTGCCTTGCTGCATAAATTGTTGCATTGAAGTTATCTGCACCAGTAAAGGAGTACGGAGGCTCTTCTAAGAAGTGAAGGCTTTAAAATATGACCTTTAATGGAAATTATTATCTGTTTAAAAGACAATTCTTTATTTTATTTCTCAAATTGCCATTGGCTTTTAAGATTCTTTTTTTTGGGTGTTGTAAGGCCTCTAGTTCAAGAATACCATGAAAACTGAAGTTTGGGTTCAGTCTGTGTTCACTGCAATAGCCTTGTTTTTGAGCCCAGCAGAATGCATTATTTATATTTCTGTATATGTATGTCTCAGATCAGATTTGAAGCTTTTAATTATACAATGACAAAATGTCTGTCCCCAGTAATTAAGCACATTATCTTTTCTTTAAATCACATGTTTATATGCTAGTTGACAAAAATGCTGTTGAGGCAAATAGTCACAAGTGGTGCATTTTCAAATCCTGCTGGCAAACCAGATCGCCTCTCGCTTGCCTGTGCAAAGCAGATGAGAGATACAGATCAGGGAGGGGATCCCATGGAAAGGTTGTCTTCCCAGCCTGAGCCGAGGGAAGATGAAGATGGCAGGCATTTGAACTCATGTACTTGGGCGCTGCCGCAGGACCTACCAGAACCAACACGTCAGCCCTGCAGAGCATTTCCTCGTCTTGAGGACTGTGTTCATGTCTTGACCCCAGAATGAGAGTGGCTGTCCCTTGTGGTTCAGAAGTCTGAGCTGAGCCTGCCAGATGGGCACTGCTGGTCATATCTTGAAAGAAAATAAATAGGCTAGTATTCTGATTTAGGGAACAGCATTTATTTTATGGGAAATTACGTTTTGTAGTGGCAAGCTTCTAATTTACGTCTGACTAGACTGTGTCTTTCTAGTTGAGTAAGAACTGTTTTTATTAGGCAGCACTCAGAAATGGAAATCAGTCATGTTACAGGGTGAACCACGCTAGTTATGAATGGGGGAAGTGGTGCAGCCTTCTTGGAAATGGTCTTTAGGCAAATCCCTTTCTGCAAAAGGATTAGTTAATAAGATGGGACATAATCACCCTGTCTGGGGTCGGCGTTTTCTTATTCTGTGCACTCAGCCCCCATGTTGGTTTCCTTTGTTGTCCTCATAGTCTGCTGCCAAAGCACCAGCTGGGTTTCCCATTAGTACCTATGCAGTGGAATCATGGGCTCCAAACTACGACTGCCCGATTTGCTGAATAACCAGTGAGAGGCACAACACGCGGTATAACTTTCACAAGCATTTTCTACGTGAGGCTGCCTACTTACTAAGTGTTATCTTTTAAATGTTTGAAGGGGAATTTAGATTGCTAGCTGAATCATTCAAACACCAAAGGTATTGACAGAGAAGTCATATTAGGTCATCCTGCCTGCTGCTGCCAAGGCTCCACTGTTCTCTGCTGGGTATTTTCTGATGATTTTGCTAATTCATTTTCCGTTTGTCAGGCTGGCAGGCAGTTTCTTAATTGGAAAAACTCTGCATCCTCTGTTGGCAAACTTCTGTGCTGGTTCCCACTTCCCAGATGCTCTACACAACGTCATTCTGTCTATAATAAAAACAGGAAAGGATTAAAAAAAAGTTAAGCATGTCCCAGATTGTGGCTTCTCATTCGCAAAATGTTGCCTGCACCACTGGAAGTTGCTCACCACACCAGGAGATTAAGATCTTGTTGTGTTTCCCTTGTCTCACTAACAAGGTGAAATCCACTGACCGTCGCTTTTGTTTTAGACTGCTGGTGAAGCAGAATCACAGTACTAAATACTACAGCTGGATTTTATCAAGGAACGGATAATTTCAGGATCAATGGTAAATATCTGGAGTTCTTCAGTCAGGTGATTTTCATGGGCATCTATTGGTAAACAGAAATCACATACCGCGTTTCAAAGCATGAGCTGATAAACTGCCAAGAGGAAGGATCTCCCTCTGTGAACGATTCAATAGTGACTTACACAGCGGAGGCGTGTGCGTGTTCGGGAGACGCCAGAGGCCTCGGGCACGTGATGGCAGATGCGACAGGGAGCGGTGCGGGGAGCCGGCGCGCAGCGCTCACCTGCTGTCAGTTCTTTCCCCTCGGTGGTCTCATGGGCAGCAATCACATCCCCATTTCAACCTCCGTTTTGGTAAACTAAACGCCCTTCATTATTAACATTGAAGTTTTTGTCGTCTGCTGTCTGTGTCAGAAATGACCCGGTGTTCTCTCCCAGGTGACTGGCGAGGACATGAGACACAAGGTCGCCGCAAACCTGAGGGTGTTTTCCCTTGGCCGTGCTGCCCCCCAGCACCCAGGCAGCCCCATGGGGGACACAGGTCACCAGTGGGGCCCGCGGGGCTGGGTCAGCACCTCTTCTCAACGAGACTTCACCTGCGGGGTTTCTATGCAAAGCCCTCGCCGGCACTGCAGCGTTTGCACAGCCGTCCGCAGCTGCTGAGCAGGGGCTCTCACCTGCGCAGGGACCACGGCTGCGGCTCTGGGTACAGCTCTCCGCGGCTGTCCCTGCACCCCCAATGCTCTGGGCCTGTTCCTCGGGCAGCTGAGCACCAGCCAAGCTCCAGGCATCCTCAGAGGAGCCAAGCTGACTTTGCGGGAATGGGACAACTTCTAGTGCTTTCTAGCATTGCGCGTCAGCTGATCTTCCCCTTGCATCCCAGAGAAACACAAAGGCTTTGGCAGGAAGAAGGTCCCGCCAGAATTTCACAATATTTAGTGACAAGTTTAGCTTGTTATTCTTGCTGCTTTTCCTGGAGTTACTCAGCCCCTTTAAAGAAAGTTGAGGGAGTGGGAGGGAGGCGTCTCAGGCTCCATAGCTGTGACCACAATGCTCATTAGGCTTGGAGAATGTCCTGTTACTTGAAGGAAGTAGGCTGTTGACATTAGGTGAGATTTGACCCCCTCCTTCACTAATGCTCACAGGCTCAAGCAAAGGAGAGCTGTGTCCTGAGTGAGGACATTTCCTTCCTTGATGCCAAATCAATACAAAATGGTTTTACACTGGTTTTCCTGTGGGCCTGGAGGCAGCAGATCTGTAATTGCGTATGAAGGGGACATAATGACAGCATAACTTTGTTAGCATGATAAATACACGTCTGGTTTCATAGCTCATTTTCTTGTAATGTCTGTAGGTTCAGCTGGAGAAGCACTGAGAAGCAGCGGGGCAGTGGTAGTGGCAGGTTAACGCTGATTGCTTCATCCCCATCTGCTTCCTACAGGGTTTGGTAAAACTGCATCCCTTTATTACGTGCATGATAAGTAGCAATGATGAAATTAGTCAGAGTTATCTTGTTTCATGCAAAGTTAGAGCTGCCTTCTCTTACTCTGCAGTCCTGATTTACTAGGGTGTCCTGTTTTAGGAGACTGCCAGATAAATGGGATTGTTTTGCTGATTCATTCTTGCAGCAATGTCAGGACAGCCTCCAGCACTGCATTTCATGTGCCTCAGGGAGAGTCAGGCTAAGGACAAACACAGAAGAAATAGTGAAAGGGCCAAACTTGACAAAAAAATCTGCCTGTCCTACTTACTTACATTTAGAGACAGAGGTCAGAGACAGGGGAGTTCTTTCATTCCCCAAGAAATGGCACATTCATGAAGAGCAGGCAACTGATGAGCCTGCTGCCTCCATTAACCAGGGATGGCCAGGGGCTGATGCTTCCATCTCCATCCTACAGGTTCTAAACTTTCAGACATAGTAGCTTAGAAGGTCAGAATAGACCTTTGTAATCCTCCAGGCTGCTCTGCACATCAAAGGGTTCTCCATCTCAACTCTGTGTATCTTTCAGAAAACCATCTGATCTTGATTTACACTTTTAGTGCTGGGGAGTATGTGACAGACACAATAAGGGCCTAAATCAGAATCCTACCCTTGTTGTTAAAAATGGGCATCCCATATCTCCTCTAAACGTGCTCAACTTCAGGTTCCAGCAGTAGACCTCTCATACACATCCATCTATGAGCTTCACGGGCCTCCTGTGTCAAGTATCTGCATCCCCATATTGGCACTTACAGACTGTGATCAAGTTCCGCTTAACCTTCTCTTTGACATGGTGACTGTATTGTTGTCCTTGAGAATAAACTACAAGGCATGTTTTCTAGTCCTTTTGCTATGATTGTGGCTGGAGGGGGTGGAAGTTTTGTCATCCTCTGGAAACACAGGCAGCTAGAACTGAAGGCAGCGTGGCAATAGTACAGCGATGTTAAATACATCCATATGTACTCCCATGTGATATGTCTGCTTATACACCCAAGCACTAGCATTGTCTTGGACATAAAGTCATGCTGGGAGCTGATGTTCAGTGATTTAAAATCACTGCTTTCCAGAACAGAGTTTCCACTGCTGACAGGTATGTCTTTGTTCCTAGACGTACAAGTTTATGTGACCCTGTGAATGTGCCATTTTGTGTGACTGGTCCCAGCTTTCCATGGTGTGGCCAGTGTGCTGCCCTACCCACCTGGATGTGCTATGCTGGATGAGATAAGTTAACAGATGAGACTGGAAGGACATACCTTGTGTTGTCATAAACTAGAAAAGATGGGAACGGGGTGGTTGTCTAACATGGAAACAATGTTGGGGGCAAACAACCCTTTATATCGGGTACTGGGGAAAGGTTTACCACAGGCACAGATGTCATCTGATGGGTTGCTGTACAGCAGGCTGGAGTCTTTCATGAAATCCTTTATGAAAGTCAAACCACTGCAGAGCTAGAAAGAAAAAACACTTGAGACTGTCAAAAGCCTGTTCAGTATTTCATGTCAAAGCCCCAAGGAAAGTGCGTTCATAGCATGTTAATTTCTTTTGCAAAATGCTGTTGTATTGTTGGAGGGTATAACTTCTAGCAACACATATAGACTGACTTCAGTGTGCTGTCAGAGTCTGTCATGCTAACAGAGATCACAACTCCAATGAGCAGTTGGAAGTTATAATCTTCTGTGCTGGGTTATTCCAAAAATATTTCTGAAATGGAGTAATGCTTTTTGCTCCCAGATTTGTTTAGTGCTGAGCAAAATCTATGGGAGAGTCCAACATTTCAATGTGTGGGTTTTTCCTCCTGAAATGAGCTGATAGTCAAAATGTTAATGAATAATAATTGTGGAACAGGAGTTCTGAAAATTTCCCCATGGGGAATCTGGCCTCTCCTTCCTTCTCCCTCTCCTTGTCCTCTAAGGAAGGACTACTACCTCTTCCTCAATGACCAAGGACTCTTGTGGTGCTGCAGGCACCACCGTCAGATGCGGACTGAGTCAGTCATGAAGTTGTTGGAGAAAAAAGGTGCCAGAGATAAACCTCTCACAAGGCAACAGAAGTAATGTTTTTAAGAGGTTCAGAAGTACATGTTTGGCATCAGTACGAAACCCCAAATATTCCGACCTGAGTAGAGTCTCCATAGCTAGCTGGACCCACTCACACTACTGAGGAGGAACACCTGGTGACCCAGGCGGTTCTGCGCATCAGGCAAGCTCCAGGCACCTTGCCTGAAGATGAAGATAGTTCAAGACCAGCCCAGTGAAGCAACTCCAGACTTCCAGGAACTACCAAGTAAACCTGTAGATATCTTCTGTAGGTTGCAGGTCAGTGGACATTTTCAGGATGAAAGTTTGGGGAAGGGTGAGACTGTAGCCACTGGAAGAGCTGTCTGGCTTGGTGTAGAGTGGACCGTTAGGGCCTGGATGAGATGGTTTTACATAAGAAAACACCCATTCTGGATCAATTTGAAGCCCAAAATATTCTGCCAGACTTGTGCCAGATTCACTTCAATAGCAGTCAGCCCATTTCCTCTGAGTTCATATTCTGCCTCCCTTTCCACTTCTCTTCCTCTCAAAATCAGTCTCCTTCCACCTGTTCTGTTTGTTCACTGCTTCCTGGATGACATCACACAGCATCTTCTCCCAGGCTGTGAAGCCTGGCTTGGCCGTTCTCATTCAAGTACTCCAGCTTTGGCCTTTGTTGTGATGGCAAATGCTGACTTGCTTTCAAATGGCAGTCTGCTGTTGTGACTCTCTCTTATTCCAGCCTGTCCCAGGGATCACCAGCTACTGCTCTCTGTGCCTGCTTTTATTCCCAGACAGGACTTTTGAGGACTAAGCTGAGATTTCCTTGTTTCCATGGTGTTGCACGTGACCTAATCAACCATTGTGGACCTAAAGTGGTATTGCCTTCAACCTCCCTGCCTGTAGCTTCAGGAGAGTACACTGATGCTCTATAGCAAAACAGGTGGTGTATCTAGAGATAATTAGTGATTACATGCGGTGATTACATGCCTATAATCAGTAATTAGATGTCAACAGAGTAGAATTGTAGTGGATTTAAAGGTACTATGTTTGTTTGTTTGTTTGTTTCTTTATAAGGTTTCTTGTGACTGTGAGGAAGCAAGTGGTGAAATGTATTTTGGCCAGGCTAGTGAAGTAGGCAGGGCTGCCATTTGTGTGCATTTTCTGTCATGGCCCTCTAACCCATGACATAAGCACCTTAGCTGTGTAAATACCACAGGAACCAGGCTGTGACTGAAAGATTGCTGTCTGCTTGCCTGTCAGTCCATTTGCTATCACTTTGGAGGAAAAACCATATTCTCTAAACTGGAGTGACTGATGGCCTGCAGGAACTAGAACCTGTGCTTGCTGTGGCCAGGACTACTTCTTAATTTTCACTAATTCAGATGAAAAATGACTGGGCTGTGAAACAGTTGTTATCTAATGATGTGTAAAGCTAGACTTTGGTCTAACTTGGTATCATAGTCCTTATTGTGCTGAGAGAGATGAGTCCACTGCTTGCTGTCTAGCAGCAGTCCTGCCTCAGTGTTAGCCACTGGTGAGTCACTGGCAATAGCTCAGCAAAGCCTTACTATCTAAGAGAAAAAAAGAGTTGGCTCTAGCACTGCTTTAGGACTCAGCTTTTCCTTGGTGAGTCATGAATTTACTAGGATAAACTGTATCTGGAGGCAGAAAGGACTGGCCAGTGATGTGCAGAGCACGTGCAGCAGGCAGTCTTACCAGGCAGCTCATTCTGGCATGATCGGCAGGTGAGAATCAGCCACGGACAAGCGGAGTGACGGGCTCCTGGGCGCTGACACGACGTCTCCCTCCGGTGCTGCAGAAGGATCTCGTGTCATCAGGGAAGTCCCTGTAGTGATGAGGACGGGGATCTCTCAGGCAGCATGGCTGTGCTCGGGCAATGCCCCAGGCAGCAGACTGGGGAGCGTCACTTGCTGTGCATGGGACATGGCAAGGCAGATTGAGAGCTGAAAGCTCCGTCCCGTCACACTAGATTAGCTGAAGAGAACTTAATGTACAGAGGTGATGGATACTGAGCAAGGACAGAGCTACAAAGGTCAGAATGGTGCTAGTCCAGAAGAAAGTCTGCAAGTAGTTCTGTTTCTTTCCAAGCCACACCAGGGAGCCATGTGGTAACTGCTAAGGTTTTGTCCTCCATCTGTTTGAAAGCAGGGGTCAGGGGGAGGAATCACGAGAGAGAGATTTATCCTTGTTGGCCAGAGGATGAACCTAAGTCCTGGCTGAAATCTCTATTTGTTGAAAGAAGACACTGCAGGAGAGATTTATCTCAATGGAAAGATAAGTTTTGTAGATTTTACTTAAACTGAAACAGTGTCTTTCTAAGTTTTATGCATCAGAGACAACAGAAAAAAGGCCCAAACAAAAAGATTCTCAAACATCAGACATGTCACCTTCTGATCAGCTGAAGGTCCTTTAGAAGTTTTCCAAAGCATGTTTTTTCAGGTAAGCAGACAGCTCTGAGGATTAATAATAAGGTACATTTGCTTTCAGCTTTAATATACCTATGTAATTCTAACGAGGTCAGTAATGGCCAAAGCAAATTATGAAAATAATTTGGATTCATTTAATTAGCATAGTTCATCTGACAGTTGCAAAGTTTCGGGAGACCGATAAGTGCTACCGGTACAGACAGCAGTCAGTGACGGCAATGCAGAAAAACCTCACCGGAGTCTTCTTGCCCTGCGTGCACAGCTCCAGCTCACCTGCTGCTCTCCAGCCTTGGCACAGGGCTCCCAAGGACGCTGCGGGGGAACACTTGAACCGTCAGTGCTGTAGTCAGTTCCTGGGTTAGAGAATCACTTACTGTTTTGTAGTTCGCTTCGGTTTGGTTTTCCAGCCCGGTGTGTATTACATGCTTGCGCTGCGCAGACGGCACCAAGGCAAAGACGTGGGGGGATGGAGGTCTCGGGGCCTCCTGCCGCAGAAGGGTGGTGGCTTGCAGCCGGGCACTGCAGCCTTCATTCTGGGGCTGGTAGGCACAGCGATGTCAGAGCAGCGCGAGCGATGTGCCTGAGATAGCTGTGCTCCTCCACAGGCACTTGGCCAGTGATCTGGGTGCTCTAAGAGACGAGCCGTCTGCCTTGCAGGCGTAGCTGTGCCTGCAGTCCGACCCATGCCGCGAAGGAGAAGTGCCGGGTCTAATCTGAACGGAGTGTGACACCATTCCTCTCCCACCGCCACTGCAAAATGGGTTGCTGACAAGATCCACCTCAGCCAGTTGTCAGTTTCCCTTGTGGTGGAGCCAAGATGAAAGGGAATACTGACATTTCTCATAGGGACTGACTTGCGAAGGTCATTTGGACTAAAATTTACCCATCCAAATTTTATTTCCATTTCTACTTACTACTGCTTGCTGTCAAAATTATCCAAAATAATGATGGTTTCACCTTGCTGTGTTCCACCTGCCTAGGAGAGCTGGTTTTATCACATACTTATTCTAGCATTCCTGGTGTAAATCTGCATTAAATGGAATGTAGCTCAGTGGAGATATATTTGTGCAAAACTGGCGCAAGAGAAAGCAGAATCAGGCTTGCTATGTTTTATAACAAAGCTACATGGTGCTGGCAAACAAAAGATATCTGACTCCATCAGTCAAGCATAGCAACTAAGGCTCTGAGATGCAGTGGGAACAGACAGGAGAGAAATGAATGAGCTCAAGGCACTTCAGGAAACTTCTTGATGTTTATACCATCCATTGCTGGGCAAAAAAATGAGCAAGTTTCATTGGGTATAAAGAGCAAAGAAAGTAGGGCAGTAAAGACAAGAGTCTTTCAGCAGATCTAGCACCAGGAAGCCACACCCCCAGCTTATCTAGTTATATTAGTAATTGTGTTTGGTCTGTATTCACTGTCCCACCAAACTTCCCTTTGAAATCACTGCCAAATTATCCCACCATTAAGGACTGATGGTCTAGCCCTTCTACACAGATGTTAAAAAAGATAGAAATAGATAATATCCATCTATGTTGCTTGCTAAGTATGTCCTAGGGAATAGCAAGCACAGCTTGTGGGCTCCCCTTTTCAGGGAATAGTAGAAAAAGTCTTCTGTACTACCAAAATCCGTCACTCAAACACATCCTGCTCTTCACTCCTTTGCAAACAGTCTTGGAATGGGTTGTTCCCTAAACTCGATTTCGGCTGCTCATGTGAAACCCAGGACTCTGTCAGAAGGCCAGAACCCAAGCTCAGCTGCATTGAACACACCTGGAAGAAGTCACCTGAAAAAGGTGGACTTAATTCAGAGTAAATCCTGCCACATCAACATCAGTGTCAGGCCCATGACGTACCCAGAGGGTGGGGGAGGAGAGCAGGTTGTGCCAGTTTCAGACCATCCTGTGGATTCCTGTTTCCCAGGGAAATCCTCATCTTACTGAATAGGTAAGCTTTCCAGCTGGACTGTGATGTGCATAGCTGCTGAGGGTCCGGTCCGCTGGGCTGTAAACTAAGGTCTCTGCAGGGAACCTCAAAACAAGCAGGATGTGCCTGCAGGGTTGTGCTCCTAGGATCAAATGTTAAAGTTCTTAGTAACTTTTGCTTTAGGGGGCCAATAAAGGAGGCAATATACTATTCCCCAAAATGCTTTAACTTTTGCTATTTTCTACTTCATGTATTTTTCTTTTCTTTCTCTGTGATGGCAGTAGGCACTTCAGTATCAAACTGCCCTGAGTGGTTGCACATCCAAGGTTAAATTTGTGACCCTGTGTCAGAGGCTGGAAGTGGAAGCCACAGGTATTTCCTACTCATTTCAGGATGCTGTTATGTCTCTGGGCCTGATTCTGCATTGTTTTCCTCTGCAAAAGAGTATAAAGTGTTAACAGAGGAGGAGGATGCACCTTTCCACTCTCAGCCCATGTATCAGTGTCAGCTGAAAGAGTGAGACAATAAAAATCTTGCCACCTAATCGCTAACAGTTTTGGAAGATTAGTTTAGAGAGGGTAGGGATTATCTGACTTTATGGGATTACCATGTTGCACAGACACTAAATTAACATCAATGTTTTGTCTTTATAATACATGTTCATGCACACCTTTGCTCAGGCTGAAGGGGCTTTTCCTAACTTCTGGCTTGGTTCTTTCATCTCAGCTGCTTTTACTTCTAAACCAATGGCTTGTGAGTGCCACACCATGGGCAGACGGCAGTGAAAGGAATTAAACTGACTCATCACACTGCAGGCTCGTTCCTGTTTAATAGGGAATTGTGCACCACAAAATACCATTGTGCTGAGTGTCACCACTCTATGAATTTTACTAAGTATGAAAAAATAAAGACCAAAGAGAGAGACACTGATGAAAGAGCCAGATGCTTTCTTGCTGGAGAGGCTGGAACCCAGGGTCCAAATTGCAGCATTTTGATGTGAGCCCTTTATAGAGCACGGGCGAGTTATGAACATCAATGGCTGTGAACTTTGAAAACACAGTGAGGTGTTTTGGACTGGAAAACTGTGAAAGGCAGCATATTAGTCATTTCCCTAGGAAAGCATATGAATGTTGTATTTGTTCATGATAAACTTCGAATGTCTGAGCTTGAAATCAGTCTGCACCCCAGATGTGCTAATGCCTTAACTGCAATATAGCTTTCGCTATAAAACATACAGTATTGTAAGAATTTCAGGCCCCTAACTGCCAAATGAACCACTCAGTCTGTGAAGCTAAAATCCTTTTCCTTTTCCCTATATTTGCCGCATTACTACAGATTTCTCTGGGTAGAAAATGGGTAAGAGAGAACATGGCAGGTTACTTTTGCAGTGTGGCCCTTCTGCTTCACTGTGTTTGCCATCTCTGAAGTTACAGGGAAAGCATAACATGAATGCTTTCTAGCTGTATCTAAAAAGAAGTCTTGTTTGAGAGTGTGTGTTGGTTCTGGATGAAGAGATTTACACAAAGTGCCTTCTGAGCATCACTTCTGGAACTCGTAATAGCTCAGGGGTACTCGAACTCCAGCTCACATAGCTGCCCACTGCTTTTCTCTGGCTTGTCTTATAGATGCATAATACACGTGCCTTAACCCTGTTAAGGAGTGTGTACTTTCTCTGTACTTTCCTTTGTTTGAAACTGCAATTCATTTACTTAGACTTGCACAGTAACAGTTTCTAACTCATTAGCATATTTACTTTGACGATTGCAAAGCACTTTCTAGGACAATGAGGAAAGGACCAGAGAGGTCCAGATTTTCTCTGCAGAGCTTTAACAACACAAGCAGCTATGGCAGCACCAGAAGTGGAGTGCTGGGGACAGTGTAGGTGTCAGCAAGGTATACTGCAACTGAAGAAACATGTCGCTGGGAATGCGGCAAGGAATGCCCTAAAACATGCTGACTGAGAGAACTACAAGATACTATGCTTCTCATTCTGAAAAAATGTTTCACACGTTCCACATTGATGATTAATGCTATTTATGTAGTTTAGAATGTTTCCATGTTTTTAAGTTAAAGATAGTATGACAGCTTGCAAACTCAGGACCTAAGAGTCAATGCTACTTGTCAGAATGATCATGTAGAATTTGCTTGGGTTTCATTCATAAAAATCCTTTTTAGGTACCTAATGAAAATGGACTGATTTTCTTGTGTGCTGAGTACTTCCAAATCTGCCATTTGCCCTCCTCCTTTTTCAGTGTACGCTCTCCATTAATCCTAAAAAACATACAGTTGTATTCTCTTCATGCCTGGACAGGAGTTCAGATCCCTAACTTGAAAACTGCTGTTGAAAAATGTTGTCTTTTGCCAGCGAAGTTTCTGGAAGGTCAGTGAATTCCCCACTGAGGGGGAAAGGCAGTGCTTTCAGACCTCCTTTATCTGTCTCCATGAAGTGAAGCTCATTATGTTTCCCCTGGACCACGCAAAGCAGAATAATAATCTTGTTTTGTAAAGTATGTTTTGTGTCAGGTTAACATTACTGAACTTCTGGGATGGCTGAAAACATACAAAAAATGTACAAACAAAAGACTTCCAGTTCCAGAAGCTTCTCCATTCAAATCTCTGAATGCACATAACCTAATTAGGGCTGTTATAAAGAAATAAAAATTAATGAGCCACCATTACATGATCCTTACTGCATTTATATAACAGTTTGTTCATAAAGGAAACAGTCTGCTGAAGACCTGAGCCTTTACAGCATCTGGCAGTCAGCAGCGGCTGCTGAGCAGATGTGTAGCTCAACCAAGGAGACACTCTGACCTGTGAGTATAGTTTCAGTAGAGCCTCAGTCAAGACCACAGCAAGAAAGCACACCAAGAGTTTCTGCTGTGTCTTTAACAATTGAGAGAAGCGTCTTCCCCTCCAAGAAGTACTGACAGGCGGCCTTAGCCAGTTTTGGGTGTAGCTGCTGGATACTGAGTTGAAGCATTTCAGAACAACAGTTCACGCAAAGGATTGCACGTTCTCCAAGCAAGGCAGCTTTCTCTGCAACAGATGTCTTTTGTGGGTGGGTACCAGGCTGCGCATTTGCAGTTTAAAGGCATTCTAGAGCAGTTAGATCATCACTGGGTGGCCGACTGCAGGAAGGAAACTGGTGTCTGCCGTGGTCATGAACTCCCTCCCTCTGTTGCTGGCTGATCCAAATGTCATCCATGCAGCAGACCACAGCTAAAAGCAGAGAGCAGGCAGGGCTCCACTTATCACTGGCATAAGACATGGTCTGTCCCATTCGCTGGTCAGACTCCTAACTTTAACTGATGTTTTTGTTTCTTCTGAATGGAGAAGGCTTTTCTTTAACTGCTTTTACTACTCACTATGTTGCATTTCTTTATGATATGGATTGAGCTATCTATTTAGACAATTATAAGGCAACCAATTCCAGAACAATTTTTAGTGATTTGTCTTCCGGTTTCCAATCTCATGTCAGATTTCTAGCATTTCAGTCATTTTACAATTGCTAAAGCCAAGCATGGGCAAGTTTTGCCTTTCACAGTTTTGGCAGTCAGTCTTTGTATTTCTGCTATAATTTTAATCAAAAAGTTTTTGGTCTGATTTTTATGAGAGTAGCTCAAGATTTCTTTGAGTCTTGTGGTCATATTTTAAAATGGGTATAGGAGGTGAGTATATTTTTCCTGTTCCATTATTGGTCTAAATTTGTAAAATCACAGCTTTCCTGTCACATTTTTTGCACTCAAATACTAAAATGATAGACACAGACACTTCCCATCCAGGCCTTCACTCCGTGGCTTCAGGAGTCTGCAGCACACCACCACAAGGTTCAGGCAGGAATACTTTACTGTCAGTTTTCTACCCACCTTCTCTGGACTCGCAGGCTAGGCTGTTAGCTCTGTTACACCTCTGTAAATCAGGAGCAACACCACTCACCTAAGATGTTCCTGCTGGTTTAAGCACGTTCAAAATACAGTCTTGTTGGTGACTTGTTCTGCACACTTGCTGAAACCCAACAATGGCAAAGTACTCAGCTGGTATTAGATGTTCAGCTTCAAAAAAGCCTAGGGAGAGGTTAATCACCAGATAATATTCTTGTTCTGTGAAATATTCCAGCCTAAGCTGTTTGCAAGGGTTTGTGCTGGTCCAGTTATGCCCTACTTGAGTTTATGCTGAAGATTTTCCTTACTCTGCTCACCATCTGCCTGGCTCTCTCACCGTTCTTGTCTTTTCCTGCCCTCCTCAATCCCACACTTCCTGGCAGTGCCCAAGGGCAGCTGAAATTGTCCCAGCCATAACTGGAAGGAGCCCCAGTGCTTTGCTGGGAGGCCTGGGGATGGAGGAATACCCAATAGGAACAAGCCCATTCTCCAAGGTTTGCAAGGCTGTTTGTGGCCATTGCTGTAGCAACAGTGAAATGCTAACCGGGGAGCAGTCAGCTGTGTCTCTGGCCTTAATAATATGATTTCATGTAGGACGTCAAACAAGAATGCAATAACTCAGCAACTCTGCTTTAGGAGTCTAAAGGAAACCAGATGAAGCTATGCATTTTTTTTACAATATCCAGATTCTTTCTGCAAGTCACCTTGTTTTATAAGTAACCATTCTGCCCGAGTCCTCTGAGGATCGGAATCTAATAAATGTGCATATTTGCATGATTTTTAGTTTAGGCTTGGCATGAGAGCTCTGGATGCTCTTTATTCGCAGAACAAACACTGTCTTATGAGCCGAGTGAGATTCGCTTACTAAGTCTCAGCTTTTAACCCAGCTTGCCAAGATTCTTCCCAATAGCTACAGCACGCAATAATCTTCACCCATTCAGTGACACACACACACCTCAAATACCGTACTCTTAGAGATCCCTATCTCATGATTGCTGGCTTTCACTTCAGCAGATTAGTTACCAGACCCTGAAAACCTGTTTCATACAGCCAGGCAAATGCTGTAATATATTTATTTTAATAATTAAATGCTGATGACTTGCTTTTAATATAAGATGTTCTTTTTTGTTTGATTTTCTCAAAAATTGAGGAGAACGTGTATTAATATACAGTGAATTATAAGCTTGAATGGCCTAAGACTTCCACCTAAAGCATTTTTAGAGTTAATACCTATGTGAATTTTAATCTGTGAACTGTAAAGTATAACGTAACAGTCATATGCACAGTTTGAAATTTCAGCTTTCTTTTGGCTTGCTATACATGTTCCCATCTAGATAAAAAATATATGATGTGATCTATGTAATAGACTTTATAATTACTACATGGGTCCAACTTCAATTTTCCATAAATATTTCATGAGTAGGCTCCCGGTCAGGATTATCTGCTGAAGACACTTGTGGAGCTATTGAATAACAAAGACGGGCAGCCACCTGTGGAAAACCCATCCATAGGAAACAGGGTGGCATTTGTCAGTTGAACTGGTGTTTGAACTGGTATATATTCTGTCACCTGTAGCGAGGTGAGAGTATGGTACATCCTTCCAATGGCCAGATGGTTACTCCACGTGTTATCAGTCAGGATGAGAGCTGCATTAACGTAAGCAGTCAGATTACAATCTCGTGATTCCTCCAGACGAGAGAATATTTTACATATAAACCAGCGCTGCCGTATTGCCAAGGCAGAGCTTAGAGCCCTTCTGACCCAGACCTGGGCCGGGTCTGGAGGCAGGATGACCCTTCTCCTCCCAAACCCCTGTGGTATTTAGCGCGGGAGACACGCTCCGTGCGTGCCGCCGCGCACGAGTCGTGCCAGGCTGGTTTCGGCCCGGGGCCGGGCCGGCAGCGATGGCGCGCGGGTCACCCGAGTGCGGCAGGCCGGAC
>JAVJGG010000043.1:22010047-22056440 GCA_035590195.1 Aviceda cuculoides
CTGGTGGGGCAGCTGCGGGTGACGGCGGCCGTGAGGGGCCTCCGCTGCGACGTGGGGGGCCTCGGCCCCGAGCGGCTCCTGAGGTACGTGGGCAGGGTGGGGCAGGAGACGATCCCTCCCCTCCCCCCCCCCGCAGGGCCGGGGGTCTTCTCCTGCCCCACAGACACCCCATGGCGGGGGCGGGGGGGGGGTAGGGACTAGGGAAAAACCCCGTTAGGGGCAACCGAACCCCCTTTTTGCAACCCCCCCCCCAACTCAGGGAGCTGCTGCGGCTGCTGGCGGCCATGACGCGCGCCGTGGGGCAGAGCCTGCTGAGCCTCTCGGCCGTCCTCCGCCGCCTCCTCGACGGCGCTGCGCCCCACGGGGTCGCCTACGACGGCTGAGCCACGCCCTGCTGCGTCATAGCCACGCCCTTCTGCCTCATAGCCACGCCAAGACAAGGTTGACAAAGCATCGGCTGGGAGAACCTGCTGCCGGGACAAGACGGCGTCGGTGGGGGGGGGACAAAGGGTGCTGGAGGAAGCAGGAGGGATGGAGGAATCGGGCTCCGCCTTTTTCTTGTGGAAAACAAAAGGAAACGTTGCAAAACCCTTCGTTTGTATAGAAAAATACACGTTGGCGCAGCAGGAGCAGACAAGACTTGGGGAAGAAGTACCAGAGCGTCGCTAATAGGATCCTATCCCTTACAAAACTCTATGGTTGTCACAACAACAAAGGCTCCGGAAACGGTCTCTCTAGCACCGAGTCCTCCAGCAGCTCCATGGTGCAGGCGCGGCGCCTTTCTAGCCGGCAGTCCTCCACGCCTCTATGGCTGGGTGGTCCCGAGCAGTTAAAACGAAGGAGGAGAATTCCTAAAGCGGCGCTTGGCATCTCTACGGAATCGCCGAAACTCCGCTGCCTTCCTCAGTCCTCCAGCAGGGCGCCTCTCTATCGCCCACGCCGCCGCTCTACGCCCCTGGGGGGGGGGGGGGTGTCCGTCAGTCCTCCAAGAGGGGTCCCAGGAGACCCCGGCGGCGGTCGGGGGCCGCCTGGAGCCGCTCCCACACTCGTCGTCGCCGCCGGAAGAGGTCGAGGGCGAGGGTCCGCGCCACGCCCCGGCCGTGGGGGTCGCGCTGCAGGGCTTCGTGCTGGGACGCTGCGGGATTGGGGTGGGGGGGTCAGGGCGGGGCTCGGACCCCCGGGGATCTGTCGTTTCCCCCCCCCGCCCCCCAGTTCCAGGGGACTCACCCAGCTCGTCGGCGATGGCGGGGCGGGCGGGGCCGGAGGCGGGGCCTGCGGGTGAGTGACAGCTGTCGGGGCGCCGAACCTGCCGGCTGGCGGCGGGCTCCCGCCCCCCTGGTTCATAAGGCCGGCGCTGCTTCGTGAGGAGGGGGCGCAGCGTGTTGGGGGGGAATAGCGCAAAGCCCACGTTGCGGAGAGGTGCTCGTGGGTGCGCTTGTGCAGCCTCTCCGCAGCGAAGGGTTAACTGAGCCTGATCCTTGTTTCACAGGGAGAGATGCGTAAAGGCAGGTGTCGGCAGTGAAGAGCATCGGGAGACTGAGCAGAGAAAGGGAGATTCTGAGGCCTTTCCTTTTTTATTTTTTCCCAAACTGGGGCAAGAGTCGAAATAGGGTCCCCCCCATACATCTTTCTCCCCTAACTCTAGCGAAAAGAAGGCAGCTGCTTTTTTTTTTTTTTTTTTTTCCTTCTGCACAGGCCTAGCAAAAAACCCAATAAATTCCAACTTGGCCCCATGCTGAGAAAGCTGCCTGCCTTCCCCTTATCAACGAAGTAGTTCAGGATGTCCACTAAGGCTTTTTAATAGATTTACATTCCAGAGTGTGCTGTGTTATGGCCCAACCTCTCCAGCCTTCCTCTCCTTGGGTGGCAGGCACCTCAGAGGGAGAGAGAAGGCAAGGAAGGCGTGTCTCTGTTGCTCAGCTTTAACATGATTCCTCCAAACAGATTCCAGACAGACACCCAATATCTTCATGAATGAAAAGTGAGATTTTTTTTTTTAAAAAATGCTGCTGTTTTATTTTTTATACAAACTAAAACACCAGAGGTCATTGAATCCTATATTAAATACATAAATTAAAAAATAACCATTCATAAAACTTTACATACAATAAGGATTCTCTTCTACACGTTAATACATATAGTACAGATACATGTCCAGTGTTTATCAAAGGGTCATTCTGCCAAGTCATGTACAATTCTGTTCTGGAATAGACATCAAAAAAATTGAGAACAAAAAGTATACATAAAAACACACAGGTGCTGATGTGAGGGTGGGCAGGGGAAAAGAAAAAAACATTTGAATCCCCAGCAACTGTGTGGCTGTTCATTGAACCTTGCCCTAGTGATAAGGAGAGCCTGGCCTATTCAGTCCTCATGGGATGCCATGGAATGGAAAGCTTCGGGGGTTCAGAGGATGTTTCCCACCGAGATGAGGGCAGGGAGTTGGAAAATTAAGCATGTCTACAAAAAAGTCTCCATGGTCCTCCAGGCACATCAATGAGGGAGGATGGAGCTGTGAGCCAGGCTGATAATACTGCAAGAAGCCCTATTTCCTTCCACAACTCCAACTACCGAAATTCATCTAACCTAACTCGGCCCCCATCTGAAGTGCTTAAATTGAAAGAATAGTCTTCAAAATCTCCTGACTTGGGTCAGTGGAGAAAAAGCAGCAAGTCAGATTTTGGTCAAGCTGACTTGCGCTACATTATGTGGCTCATCTACTGCTTTGATGGTATGGATAGGCTGGAGTGCTGGTACTCCTGCTACGGCCTAGGATGGAATGGATGGGAGGAATCCAGGGCTACATTTGCTGTCCTCAAAGGCTGCAATAAATTGAGTTTTATTTTGCTGGTTGGTTTGGGGGAGGGGAGGTTGGCTGCAGTGACTAATTTGAGAGAGGATTCTCAATACTTTGCCTCAATGAATGTCAGGAACAGCAGAAAGCCTGGATAAATAGCTTTAGGACAGAGAAAGGGGGAGACCCCAGAAAAACAGATCCGAAAACTAGTTGCCCATGAGATGTAGAACTAAACCACGAGGAGTGTACCGGCTGTGGCAGCTAAAAAAGTCTAGATTCAGTTCCCCATACCTAGATTGGAAGTATACTTTCATAAGCTATAGCAACGATTTATTATATACAATAGGGAATATATATATGCATATATATGTATATATATGTACATATACATATATAGATATGTGTATATATACACACAAACATCAAACTCATTTTGATCTACCTGACAGCAGAAAGTTTGTATTATGTCAGCAAGTGTGTTTTAGGCATGGCTTATGCTGCAAGAGGAGTAAAGGAGCTGTTGTTCAGCTCTCTGCAATCTTTTAAAAGTTTGCAGACCAAGATGAGCTGTGGATTGTCTACCACCCTCCACCCCACCCTGAGCCTTGGAAATGGAGCACCTGCATGCGTATGTATTCATAAAAGTAAGGGAGGGGAAATGAGGCAAAAAAGACAAATAAGATGTGCACAGCATGGCTCAGAGGGCCTAAATGATGAAGCCTGCCACAAGATCAGTCAGGTATGTTCTGAAACTAGGTATTTCTATCTGTCCATGAAGCTTCCCTATGACTGCCTGAAACATACATTTCTAGTCCTCTTTTTTTTTTTTTTAAACTGAAGCAGAGGCGGAAGTTACTGTACCATCACAGAAAACAAGTGCTGCTCATTCTTTTGCAAGAAGAGCTCAATGTTTTAATAGCTGGCCCTAATGCTAGGGAAAAGAGTTTCCAGCCTGTATTTACTTGCAGGACACTGCAGCCAAGTCGCATGAAATGAACTAGTGCTATAACAGGGGAAAAAACAGTGAGAGGAGGAAGAGGGAATAACCAGGGAGGAAAAACCCCTTTTTGTAGCTAATAAGATGTTGTAAAGTTGCTTAGTGATCTACAGATGTCACAGCTGCGGGACAAGACTCTCAAAGGGCCTGACTCCAGAGCTTCAGGACTGAACTGCTAGCAGCACTCTTGTAAAGCACACGTAGGTTTGGGCCAACCTTATCCACAGATTCTTCTGCGAGGGAATAAGAATTTGAACAAAAAGCATGCAACGTACCTGCATTCGTTTAACATATCTGCCTACAAACCTGTTTTTAAAAAAAATGAACCAACAAACATACAGTTGGTGTAGAATTCAATAAACCCCTTGACTGAAACAGACTGCTTCAAGAAGATGTGGTCATTCTGTAATTTAAATTAATTTTAAGGAACAGGAAAAAAAAATCACTTGCTAATAGCTTCTAACCTTTGATGGAAGGCTTAACACAATCTCAGGGCATGCAAGAAATGAGGATGTTAGGAGCCTTTGTGGAGAAATGGAGCCCAGCATTGCAATCCAGTTGGGTGAATGGACATTAATGATTAAAAGCTATTCTGGCCAAAAAGTATCTGTGAGGGGCAGGCATCCTTGATACTTGAGGAACTTCATCCCTGCTATGGCCAAGGAACTGCTTTTGACCTGCTGAGTTGCTGTGGCAAGTTACTTCATTGCTTTGTGCCTCAGTTGCTTCATCTGTAAAAATAAACAAGCAAACAAAGGAAAGACTCTTTGTAAAGCACTTTTAAAGCTTCTGATGGGCAGAGTCTGTATGCGTAAGATGTTGGTACACGAGCCCTGTTTTGAAGGTTTAAGTAATGCACAGGCTGTATTCTGGCCCTTAGTTTTCTATTTTGTAATACAGACATCCATTTCTCCCAGTTAAAATTAAGGCTCCGTTGTGGAAGACACAGCTCAAATAAGGAGCCTTGCCACAGGAACCTGAAGTCTAAACAGGCATGACTTCATTTCCAGGGAAATGAAAACAGAGGCACAAAGAAGTGCATTGTCATGCCCAGCTCATACAGCATGTCGGTCAGAAAAGGGAAGATGGGTGCAGCTGGGCTGCTTGGCCCCCAGCAGGCACAGGACCTTCACAATGTTTGCTGCAGGTGTGGCACTCCTCCGGGTTCTTACTAACTTACTATAGTCTTACTGACTACAGGGGGCATGGACCTGTGATGCCTCAGGGAGACACCAGGACTGGGTTCCAGGCTTGGTGATTAGAGAGGTAAGTAATGCTTTGAAATGCAAACTACTTCTAGTTATTCTTAAGTGTGGAAAAATCTAAACAGGCTAATGATACTTCTTACTTCTAATAAGGATGTGTTCACACAGCTTTTCCCCATTTTTGGTTTATTGGTGTCATTGATCAGGAAGCCAGCTAACAAAGTCAGTTTGGCAAGCCAAACCAAAACATTTGTTCCAAGCTGGGACAAAACAGTTGGAAGCCGATGCTTTGTGGAACATACCACATGGACAAGGGGGTTGGCTTTTTCCCCCTCTATCCTCCAATGTATTTCTTTTCTTTCTCAGAAGCTACTCTGTAGGTCCAATCCAGTGATCCTCAGAGTATTATTCAAATAGTAAAACCAAGTATAGTCATTATTATCTCAATGGCAGACTTTAAAGAGTATGAAAAGTATCTGACAATAGACAGGCTGTTCTTCGTGGAAGGAGGGTGAAGAGAGATAAGGCTACAACTGTCAGAAATCCTCCTTACACCAGACACCCTCTTCTCCCCTTCCTTTGCCGAGTAGGGCAATGCTTTGTTACGATCTCAACCGCAAAACATGGTGCCCTGTCTTGCCCATCCTGCAATAAACCAGAATGCGTTTTTCCTTTCTTCCCCCCACATTGCAGCTGTCATTTGTTCCTGAGGTTAAAACCAAAGAGGGAGAGGAGGAGTCCCTGCAGTGAGAAAGCCAGACAGTTCAAACTGAATGCTTTGTTGTCAGCATCTCTCCACGGCTTGTGTGTGTTTCTCCTGCTCTGTCCTGTTAACTTTTCATTGATTCGTGGGATGACAGTGTCACATTTAAACGATTGCCCTGCACAGCAGGGATAGATTTTTCTGTTGTAACTTTGGTTCCATGCCCAAGACACACTGACTTGATCAGCTGAAAGTGGTTCCTTCCCTTTAAGTTCTTCCTAAGTGATGTAGGTTCACAGTTTATTTTTCTTCCCCTTTTGTAATTTCAACATATAGAATTTCATTAGATGCAGCATATATCATAGCTTGAGACAGGAACTGTCAAGTAACAAATCTTGAGTGATGGCTTTAAAATACAAGGTGGTTGCAATCTTGGCTACAGGTTGTTCATTTTTATACTTTTTAAAATAGGTGTAAACAATGTTCTCCTCATCGGTGGGGTGGAAGCATTTGCCTTTATAAAGACTTATCTGTGTGGTCGGGCACTCTAAAAATAAAAGAAAAAAAGAAGAACATCTGTATCAGATAAGTGAGAAGTTCCTCTACCTATGTATCCCAGCTGACAAGATGCAGTCTATCAATCAGAAAGTTGAAAAGATCTGTTCTTACAGTTATCAGCATTAAACTGCTTCTGTTTGTCCATATGAAAGGCATTTGTGAAAATTCTGGGTATTTCGCCAAACCTCTCCATTTAACCCTATGAAGTACAGCCCTCTGGTCCATAAAAGTCCCCACGGGCATCTTCAGATGAATAGTTACGCATCAGTTTCAATAACTCTTGAACCAAAACTGCAGCAATGAGGCAAACACAGACTGCTCTTGTTCCAAGGAAGCCTACCCTACCTACGGAAAAGGATTGCAGTTCTCAGGTTCAAAACCAGGGGAAAAAAGGGCATATTTTGTCTTCGTTCTCTCAGCATTCAAGCCTACGTGGTAAAATTCACTGAGTGCAAAATCCATGTAGGCCAGACTTCCTTATGTGATCACAAATAAGTGAATGTGTATATTCACAAGCACGGAAAAAATGCAGGTAGGAAAATCCCACATAAACAGGAATTAGAGAGCCTCTGGTCTGGATACTATATATTGCTGCACATGGTTTCATTCATGCTTGTGCTTCCTTATCTGAAAAGTACAGCAGTGAGTGCTGTGCTCACTCTGAGAAAGAAACCAGAAAGTATAATCTGCAATTGCATTGTGGTTTGCTCTCATCCAGTTAAAAGGCTGGTAAAGGATAAGCTGCAGCAAGGCACAAATGAAACCAAAGACCTCCCATCATCATATGGCTTCCTAGGTAAATTTCAAGGATGCATTGTGCTTTTTTTTTGTTTATTTGTTTGTTTTAGCAAGGATCTGTTTGAGGTCTCTTATGATACAGTTAACAAAGTTAACTTGCACCTAGTGAAAGTAAAGAAATTTTGCAAAGATCCCCCGATGATAAATATCTCAGTAGTTCTAAGAACCAGAAATCCTGATAGCACACTCCCCATGCCATGCTCACTCTTGCTGAGTTAATTCAAATGTCAAAGTCACCTGGGTAGGCAGGTGGGTTTTAAAGTGAATGGGAAACACAGATCAAAGTTAGTTATTCTAATTCCATGTATTCCAGCCTCAGAAAATATGACCTTGCTAAAATCCCTCTCAATCTTGCCAACACCATTCCCAAATTGCTTCCGTCTTGAGATTTCCCCTCAGGCATTGAAGGGTGAGGATCCCACCAAGAGAAATGGAGGGGGTGAAGACTAAGGTCAGGCAGGGGATAAGGAGCTAACAGCTGTTTACCACCGCCTTGTTTTTGAGGAATTGCTACAAGACTTGATGGTTTGCACTTGTAATGTGACTTGCCTTGGTAAAACACTCTACAGATATCATGCTTGCTGTGATGCTGGGCCTGCTGCAGCTGTCTTTACAGTTCAAGGGAGTTGACAGCAACACAGATCCTTCGAAAAAGCATCAAGTTTATATATATAAACACACACCACACACACACCTCACCCTTAAGGTTTTTCCATTTTCATAGTCAATGTCCCATTGCCTACATCACTATATCTCCACCACTATCATGGCTACTTCCTCTGCCGTTCAGCTCACACTAATCCATCCTCTTGTTCCCTACCTGACATTCATAGCCAAATATGCAAAAGCAGGATGGGAAAGGCAAAAGAACCATTCATCTCCTGGATGGTCCTAGGAGTGGCACAACACACCAGCAGGCTCTCTGGGGCTGTAAACCACATTTCAGCTGTCTCTGATGCTTCTTGTCCTCTCTAAGGGGAGTAGAGACATAAGTCATTCGAACTAGACCCTTGTGCACTCCCAGGGCTGCCTCTCTGGAGCAACAGTGAATCCAGTGAGTGAAACTCTTCTCATGTAGGTGCTGTAGTTAGAGCAGCCTTCCTGGGCTCAGTGAAGTTACACTACAGGGATTTACACCTGCTAAGCCTTAGATGTTGTTTAAAACAAGCAGAAAACCTACTGAAGGAGATTGGACTGGGGAGAGGGTGGGGGTGGAATTGAAGTCTTGACACAATCCCTAAAGGATCTATGTACAACCTCAGCAATGAAATCAGCCTCAATGCTGTTCTGGTTCTGTTGCAGCTGTGACAGTCCTGCCAGTCCTAAAAGGGGCAGAAAAATGCTTACATTTCTTTCGACTGTTAGTCCTACTCAGTGAATGTGTCAGTGAAGAGCCCATCAAATTAGGAGAGAGCTAGATGTCACCCAGCAGCCACATGCAGGCAGAACAATGACTGCAAGTGAATAATAATAAATCTGCTAGAATTTTAGGAGGAATGTAGAGTTCTGACCTTAAACACCTCATTAGCTTTTCTAACCAGCCAATGCCTGCCCTCAAATTAGGCCAAAAGGGCATAAGTGTCATCAGCAAATGTGGAGGTTTTGTTATATTTTTTTGATGGTCCTGATTCTTCTCCTTCTATATACGCGGTTCTCCCTCTCCTGCTTTGAGAAGAGGGAAGGAATGGCTCTTCTGCAAAATTCAGTCTGCTTTTGAATACATTACAGAGTTAATTGTGAGGCTGTTAAAACACACTTTTTTCTTAGCATGCAGAGACTGAAATGTTACAGGGCACTTGAGATATTTTCACAGGCTCCAAGACAAAGAGTTAATCAGCACTGCTGGAATTCCAATGTGACAGAATAATAGGGTTTTTTTCTATTTTGGGAAATGCTTATTTCAAAAGATACAGGTATATACCTACAGTTCCTGAAAAGCCAAGAGACTCATCCATGTTATGTCTCTAATTCTCAGTTTGTCTTCTTTTCTCTTCTGTGCTGGCATACCAAAACCATGCATACAGCCTCAGGAAGCGTACACTGACATTTTTGTCCTGGGACTAGGGATTTCCTACTCTAAGTTCAATTACAAGTCGATTAAATTTTTCATGCGAATAATCTTTTTTTTTTCTAATTTAAAACATCATATCTATAAACAAAGTTATTTTTATGCATTTTTGTGGATCTTCTTGGCATTTGCATCTACTACTGAGGACTGTTTTAAACTTCTGAAAAAAATTCATTTCAAAACTAAAACCAAAAAAATCAGGAAGATGAGTTCTGATATTAATGAAAATTTTATTTTGTATTTCTCAGGATGTATGCTCTACTTCAAAGACTTTACTGGGTGCTCCATCTTAAGAGACAGAATTAGGAAAAAACTGTTCAGTAGTTTAATGTCATGAATGCATTTTTAATCAAGGTGACTTAAACTGAGCAAGGAATATCTTTTGAGGCACATTTTCAAAGAAATAAGAACCCCTTCCCCATTTCTTCTTTTTCTTCCATCATAGCAGATACCAGCATTAGTAAAACTAGGATTTAAAGCTTCTTACTAATTCTGTAGCTGTACCAGAAGAGGTAAATACTCAGCAGAAAACCAATTCCATACCCATACAGGCGGAAAATATAGGTGCAAACTGTACATACAGAAAATTCTGCACCTCTTATTGCCCCAGTTTTTTCTCATATGCTTCACAAGGACTTTATTGTAGCTGTGGTAGAAACTGAAAAAAGGACAACAGTATAGGCAAATGGAATAAAATCATGCAGACAAGTTCTTGCAAATGTCACTATCAGTTCCCTAAGAGTTTTCAAGGTGCACCTTAAAAAGCCACAGTCATATAAAATTATTTACTACTACTGTGTACTGTGAATATTTTGGTTTTTTAAAATTAGCCTATACATAATTTGGCTGTTTCAGAAGACTTTCTGATTTTTTTCCCCACTATGAATAAGCAAGAAACTGTAAAATCAAACTTTCACCAGTCATGGCCACTCAAAACATCTCACAGCTGCTGTGCTGTGTCATGGTTCCCCGAAATCCCATGGCAGGAGCATTAGTAAGTATGCAGTCATAACTTAATCTGTTTAATGTTCAGTGGATCAAGGCAGTATGTTTTAAATAACAGCAACTCTATAATGATATTGGCCATTGTTTACAAAAGCTGTTATCACTGATCTGTCCACATTCCTCTGATTCTCTCCTATGGTTCCCTATTCAGCCCAACCTCCATATGTATTGCTGCCTCAGCCCATAAAAACATTCATTTTGAGGTCTGGCCAGCCAAAGAGGCAATGGATTCCAGCTGACGGGGCTAATTCTGAGAATTGTCTCTGCATCAGCATGAAACTGCAAAAGAAATCCTTGATCTAGCCGAAACAAAGCTTCCCTTAGAAGGAAAACCCACCAAACTGGACACGTACCACTTGGTTATAATCAATACCTTGAATTGCACCTGGAAAAAAAGGCTGAGCTAATACAAATGGTGGAAGGGCATGACAAAACATCTTTCACACACAACTGTATTCTCCGCTTGCCTCAAGTGCAGGCAGAAGAATTTACTCGTTGACATAGCTCAAGCCAGAGCTAAGACATACAGTGAGAAATTTAATGGTATGGGTCTGTCCCCAAATCAGAAAATTTTTATCTGTCATTACATGTTCTTGACTTTTTATCATAACATTATCTAGGGTGTGTTCTACTTCTGTTATCCAGGATCCAAAGAAAGATCCTCCTAGCCCAGCATCCTGGTTCTGAAAGTGGCTAGATACAGAGGGAAAGATGCGAAGGCCATGCACCTCATAGTTCCCTGATTTATTTCCCCATCTTCACATTGCTTTATGAGCTCTGAACTTTCAGCTGCTAAGCATGCTGTGCCAAAGACTTCTTTACATCCTACATCATTAACTATCAATTTTTGTTTACCTTAAACTTTTTACACGATAATTGCTTGTACTGGAGGAGACAGTGACCGATAGCAATCTATCCATCCATTCTACGACACATTTTCTAGACCTCTCTCATACCTCCTTTTAACAGTGTCTCGCTTTCTGAGCAAGAGAAATCCTTCCGTCTCTCCATCTCCCTCTTCCTGTCTCTCAGCAGCTGATCATTCTTCCTTGCCCTCCTCTGTATCTCTCCTACTTCTGGGCACTAAGCTCTACCTGTTATAACCTCCTCATCTGTTTCCTGAGTGTCAGTTCAGAGCCCATCATAGTGTGTATATGGTTGAGATTTATAATTGTTTTCCTTCTGCATCACTTTGCAAACATCACCATTGAGTTTCACCTGTAATTCTCTTGGCTGTTTGGTACTGTGAAATTCTTGTTAGCTTTTATTTTTACAATTCTGAATAGCAGAGTATCACCAGAAAGCTTTGACAATTCACTTACAAATACGTTGAATGGTGTTGGTCTGACTGCAACTCCCTGTGGCAACTCACTAGTGTGATGACCTTTTGTTGTGAACTATTACAAACTGACAATGACCTGCTGAATTCTCTGACTCCAGACATATAGAAGAACACACAAGGATGTGATCCTCAGCTCTGTGCAAGAAGTGCTAGCTTTGAGGAAAGAAATAAAATAGTCTTACCTTTCCAAGAGGCACATTGACATCAAGGCCAAAGAATAAAGGCAAGAGAGAAGAACAAGAATAGAAATAGAAACTGCAGAAGAAAAAGAAGATTGCATAAAAACTAAAGGTCATGGCATTGTAAGCATCAGGATTATTTTTGCGCTCTGTAGGACAATTAGAATAACTATGCATGTTCAGAAAACCCTGTACTTCCCTAGTTACTTCTGTAAGTACCATACCACCTCCTAGGCTTAGAAAACAGATCTCATTAATTTTGGTGATGAATTACAATTGGCACCATATTGAAAGCCTGCGGTATAACTGTCACTATGAACCACCACGGGTTGACTGAAGTCACAAAGCTGAATATCAAAACCAGCATGGGTAATATTTTTAAGTGTGTTAAAAAACAGCGCCTGCAATCCATGCTGGAAATAGCCTGGAAATATATATATATACACATACACACTCATAATATCAAACCCTAACCATTAAATGTTTAAGAATCTATTTTTGGATGTCTCATTTGAATCATGAATGCATTGTCTTTGTTGTTGTCATTCACATCTCAGAGATGAGAACTTTTGTGAGTTAAAAGCTCTTTTGAAAATTGACACTAACAAGTCTCCTGCTCAAGGTCTTAATTTGACCATGGCATAAGTTTTGCTTTGTTTTTTTTATTTTCACCTCAGATTATCAACTGTTATTTTTCCAAGTTATATATATTAGAAAGACAGACACTGAGTCCTTGTAGCACAAAAATATTGAAAGAAAAGTGGAAAGAATTATGTGTATCAAGTTTTGCATCATGCCCACTTGTTTCACTTTAGGAACATACGTACAAACTGAAAGGGTTCATTAGCACTACTGTCACTGTACTAATATAACCATTACTTCATGTTATAGTTTACACAGGGACATTGATATTTACTAATGTAAGTACATTGGCAAGGCTACCACTGGAGATGCATCTTACACCAGTCTGGCACTTCTAGAAAAGACATTATTGGTAGCAGTACACTGTGCCCATGCTATGATCTTTTTTCAACTATCCTATCTAACCTAGGTACAAGTAGCAAAACTCAATGTGACAGAGTTGGGCTTATTCATCAAAAAAATGCAGTGCATATTTTTTGAGAGAGAGAGAGAGAGAGTGTATATATAGTATATATAAAGAATGTGCATATGTAGTTCTTTGACAGTTCAGTTTAAAGGGCAAGATTCTGGTACCATATTTATACTGCATAGTCAATTACAGGCTTCAATAAAGAGGACAGAATGAGAACCTGAGTTCCCTAGTCCTGCCAGATAAGGACAATCTTCAAATCTTCACTCAGTTTCATTCAGTCCTTCCTGCTTGCTAGCCTCACCTTGCCTTTAGTGGAAGTATTGCCTGTCTACCAACACAGCATTTAACAGTCAAGTAAAGGCTTCTTCATTTGGTACACTATCATCCACCATAATTAAAGGGTTTGGCATCTATTTCCTAAAATGAAATGTTGTGGTGGAGACTCTAAGATTAAAGTCTGTATATACTGAAACACAAATTGAAAAAAAAAGCATAGTAGACCAACAATAACAGGTCGACCTGATTCAGCTAAACAAAAAGGTCACGTAGTTCAAGAGAACTAGGTCATTACTTTCAAAAAAGTTGATCAGTGTGCTTCAAAAGCATAACAAAACCAACCTTTTCCTCCAGATCCTTAATTTGTCTCTTTTGGATGTCAGTTTTATCTTCTAAATCTCGGATCCTCTGGAAATCAGAAAAGAAAGCATCTAGACCAAATTCTCAGTAAATTTGCTCCGCTGAACAAGTAACTGAATGTTCCAAGTGCCAAAAGCCTACAAATTAACAAATCCATTTCTTTGGCAGGGATAGTCTCGTGTAATACCATGACTCCATTCACTAACCTGGCCTAACCCCAACTTCACCATGTGTACAACTGCTCAAAATTTGCGACTGCATATATCTGACTGTATCCTCAAATGCTAGATGTTAATATCAATAGTGTATCTGTTTCATATTATCTATTTTATATTAAACCTGCATTAAATAGATGGAAAGCATAAGATCATGGTTATACTCTTTAGAATTATATCACAATTCATTAAGATTTCTCACAGTTTGATGTGTTGAAAGAGGATTAAAGTGTTATTATTAGATCTGAAATGATAATTGTATACAACACTATGGAAACTGATTCTGTAGTGAGTGGGATATATGTAACTTACAGACAAGGTGCATTTTTTTTAGCAGAGCTAGGTACTTCTAGAAAAATTACGTAACATGAGTTAAACTTTTGGCCCCTTGGGAAGAGAGATCCCACAGAATGGGTAACAGAAAATGAGGCCTTGAATCTAGGTATCTTTTCTCTATTTAGTCAGGGCATAAAACAGCTGGCTAGCAAACAGCAGAGATCCAGTGAGGCAAACCAGGAGACACCTGGAGGCCCTGGCTCCTGGAGAGCAGACAGTGCCCCTGTGACCATCTTCCTAATTGCCTGGAGATGAGACAACTAGCTTATGGCAGCTTTCAAACACTACCTCTTCCTTTCCTTGCCTCTCAGCCTTTCCCAAGCCCATCTGCAGCAGAGGCTGGCTAAGAGTTGTTCAAAGAAGCCAGAACTGCTGTGGCAGTGTTAATCAGGGCAGCAGTCATGGCTGAAATCAAGAAGCTCCTCATGCTGCAAAGGCCTGATAAGAAGAAATAAGGGTGGACCAGTCTCAAGTCTCTAACTCAGGATCAGGCAGGAAACTTAGTGAAACTAACTAGTTTTCACTTAGTGAAAACTAAGTCTTCCTGTGAACCAGACACCTCAACCGCTGGGCATATGCTTTCTCTCTTATTCCCATAAACATTTGAGTAAGTTTTGTTTCATTGTGCAGCTGTCACATTAATCAGCATGCTGTGACTGTTTACCATTTCGCTCTAGGACCTCACAGCTTGCAGAGCAGCAAACGTTGGTCTTTGAACGCAAAATGTAGTACAGTATCTCAGCAGTGAAACGTAACAGCTGCCCACTTTGGGTGGGGACACAGCAGAAGTGTCTGGAAAAACAGCTAGCTCTCCTGTGTAACACCAGCCAGAAGCATTCATACAGTTACTCTTGTGTCCAGCCCAATAACTAAGGACGATAATTTTTATTACAATGCTAGATTCATGCAGACAGAATTCTGGATGAAAACTTTGGTTTGGAATTTTAAGACTCAAAACATGCCAAAACAATCCTCCACAAGGTAGTTTGTGCACACAGTAAAGACACAAAGTATGAAACAACTCAAAAAACTAGATGCCAGGCTCCCTCATGACCTGGAGCTTGCCTACATTTGACCTCAGCTTGTGTTCTTATACAGCAAAGCTAAGTAGATACACGTGTGTGTGGCTCCTTTTTCTTACCTGATGAGCCTGCTGGAGCAGCTCCATCCTCTCCTGAAGAATCTGGCAATCATATTCTCTGCTTTTCCTCAGCATCTGACGTCTTAGCTTTTCTACTGCTGTCCTTAGCTCCTCCTGCTGTTTTTCAGTGAGTAGTTCCCCAAACTTTATCACTGTTTCTTGCTGCAAAGCATTGTACAAGGTGGCTTCAAGTTCCTGGATCCTCTGGTTGATGCAATACCAAAAGCCAATTAGAGATGAAACATTGTTTAAAACACAGTGGGAGCTGGGGGGTCGGTGGCAGATTCAGGCACCTGCATGAGAGGTAGTCCCTGTGCTCAAGTGTGCAAAAATGTGAAAAACAGAACTCATAAAATGGTTCAGTGTTTTGACAAAAGGATATGAACTTTCATTTTTAAAATATTTTAATCTTTATTTTCACTGAAATACCTCACTTTGACTTTTTAAGCAGTTACAGACATGATTAGGAGTTGGATAAAATTTTCATACCTATTTTATAAGTGTAAAGATGAATATTTCACCAATTCTAAAATTTTGACCCATTGTGCTAAAAAACAAAAGAGGAAAGATTGGAGGCCACTGGCAGACTACTTTGCTCTTAATCCTGCTAATCAGTGAGCATTCTCATTAACTTGACAAAACAAACATCATGAACTTGCACAGCCAGTTATCAGACCTATGTATCAGAATTTGATATAGCAGCGTTTAGAGCAGGAACTCTTGCTTTTTGTGGCATATTGTCTTCTTGCTGTGACATGTGCAAAATGGCCAAGATTCCAGATCCAAGTTCCAGTTGGTTGCACTGACTCCAGTTGGACAAGCCAACATTAATGAGCAGTATCTGCCTTTAACTGACAAAAGAGTTTCAGACTTCAGGAGATCTGCCTTTCTGTGACATGAAAAACCTAAGTGTCACGTTGAAGCTGTTTGCAGCTTCATGGTAGTGCATGGACGTGCATTAGAAGAACGGGAAAAAAACAAAGAAATAAAAAAGATACTAAGAAAAAAGAAAAAACCTCTCTTCCTGATCCAACAAGAGTCTGTGTCCTGTGACAGTGCTGGCCAATATGTGCTGTAGAATTTCCTTTGTACATACCATGTATGCTTGGTCAAGAGCTTGCTTCCTGTAGTCTAATTCTTCCTCCAAATAACCTTTTATCTTGCAAAATTGCTCCTACAATGAAGGATCATTTGGACAGAAAAATGAATTAGTTACTCAAAGTACTTTGGGAAGTTGTATTAAATCAGCTACAGATATCTGACTCAGGCAGGACTAGGAGACTGGTCTTAAACTGGCTCTCCGCAGAGTTATTAATATCTGACTCAGCTAGAAAAGAAGGAAGGGAAAATAGCTGTGGATTGCTTTTGTATGATAATACATCTGATCTACATGGAACTAAATCCATCACCTCTTTGTTGACTTCAGTGATATCGCTTGGCATTTCAGTAGCGTAGTTTAGGGGTTTCTGTGTGATTTTTCAAAAGTTACCTCCTCTGACATCATGGACAGCTACTTTTCTGCTTTCTCTTATTTTGGAAGAAGTGTGAAAATGCAATAAACTAAACAGGAACTAAACAGGCATATTCACATTACTTGTGGGAAGCTGCTGTGCCTTAACTTCTCAGCCTGCCTGAAGCTGAATTGACTCAAGTACAGATATACCATAGGAAGAGAATGTAAATCACTACAGCTATCCAACTCTCGTAGTTATGCTTGTTCATCTTGTAGGTTACTTCCATTAACTAGAATAAGAATAGAGTAAGGTACTAACTTTACTGGTGCTACAGCAACTTCAGTTCAGCTGTGAATGTTTTGCCTTTAGGATGTTATGTGCTTAAAATGTAATGAAACAGAAGGGTGTAATAATTCTTTAGTTTCCCACATACTGGTATTGAATACAATGCAATACAACAACTAATGTTTAGACTGTGAATCTTATGAGGCAAAGAGTGTGGTTATTTACATCTCTGAAAAACACCGAGCAACCTTTGAGCCCTCCATATTTATTAATAAACAGTCATCCTCACAGAAAGAGAGGGAAAGTTTTCACTATTTCTGTTCCCGTTATTCTGCCATTGCATGTGAACCAGACTAGTAAAAATTTTACAGAATCACCAATAATCAGAGAAAGCCTGCATAATTAATTTGCCAAAAGACCTTTTTAGTTATCTTTTCGCACACCAAGTAAATATGACACAAGCAGTGTCTTGCCCTAAAATGTGTATTAAAGAAAGTTTGCTTACCATATCACTTTCCAGTTCCATCATCTTCTGATGTAAAGCAGCTTCAGCTCCCTCAATCTGCTGGATCCACTGGAGGGAAGACAATGAGAGCTGTAACCTGCCGTGTTTTCTAGGCACACAGGCAGTGGCAAGCGGGACATATACAGAATCTTGTTCCGTCTATTTTTAGTAACCTACTGCTAGTTCTAGGCCCATTTTGAGGCTGTTCCCTTGTGACAGGGGCAGCCACAATGTCTGTAAGTAGCACTTGACAGAGAAGCAGCAAGAGGACCACCATTACCACATCACTGGAAGATGGAAAAGCACACTTCCTTGGATGGACAGGGAACCCATTTCATCCCATGGACAAGGGCCCACGATGGGCCTCTAGCATCTCAAAAATAGCTTAACTGGATAGACAGCAACTCTCTTTGCAAAGGAGGAATTGTTGAGTAGAATCCTTGGAAGCTGTCATGTTGACAAAATTGTGTGCTGCATTTGAGCCACAGAAAGAAATTTTAACCAACCCTCACTTTCTTTTTAAATTTCCAAAATAAAGAACTTAAGACACATACTTTCAGTGTCAATTTTGCATACAGATCCCTTCAGAAGCTTTGGAAATCTCAGGAATATATATATATATAATCCCATGCTATAACTAATTATGGCTTAAATGTCTGATGGTTTCTCATTCAGTTTACAGTTGCAAGTTTCATTTGACATTCTTTTTGTATTTGCAGTTGTTTTGACTTCACAGCTTGGGCCAGCTGTGTTTAGTATTTTTTCTGCTTTAGCAAGGTGTTTGGGACTGCTGGCACAGTTTACTTTACCTAGGGAATCACTTCTTACAATAGAAAGTTTGACAATATTAACAACAACAGAGCAGAAAATTTCCAGTGTTAGATGGGGCCTTAGGTAACACATGCGAAAAGCAAATTTACCTTTTCTGCCAAGGACAATACAGTGGAAGCCTGAATTATGGCCACTTGTTCTTCATTTCTTAAATTCTGTGAAGAAAAAGAGAGGGAAGAAAAAAAAATTGTCAGCAATTTCCTGCATGAATAAAGATAATCCAGGCTACAGACTACGTCTATAGTTTTCAGGGGATCCCTGTAGTACTGGGTATCCTATTCCCATCAAAACATTCAGAGTCTGTTAACATATTAAAAAGAACACTGCTTTTGCTTTTCTGCATTATATGGACTAACTACATGTTTTCATTGCATTGCACCTTATGAGAAATGTAAACTAAAATGAGACCCATTTGTCTTCATGCTAGTTTTACAAAGCTGAATTTCCATTAAAGCTTTTGTAAAAATTATGCTGATTTACACCAGCACGTGAATAGACAATCATGATCCTTCATTTTTATTTCTTATACAGTTTCTTAAAACATATCTAATGTTGGCCAGAGATAGAGGATGATCTCTTTTACATGCATGACTCAAGTGGGCAGCAATGCCCACTTAGAAAGCCACAGGGGATTTAATTCTTGCCTATTTATGAACTGTTTGCAGAGGAATCCTAGTCCTGATGAAGTTGTGGTTGGCTCTGCCAAACTAATTCACGTGCTTTCCTGAATGACTGGAGAGCAGTCAGGCCCAGTTTGAAGTATCAGAGGCCTTGGACATTCTTCCCAGTCTGCTAAACCGGATGTTAAAGCTGCTACTTCATTACTAGTTCTCAGACTACTGAAATCTCACAAATCCTTAACTTACAGACATAAACACTCCTTAAATTAATTGTTCTGATATTACATAATTTAACAAGCATCTTAGAAAATAGTAATGGTAATTATAGATTTCACTTACTCTACTGTACAAAGTGCAGCTTGTAAAGGGAAAATATCTCCCACTTTAACTTACCCCATTATCACCTAGGATGTCTAACTGCTTTATGAGGTCTGGGATGCTGACATCCTGCAAAGAGAGAATAAGGTAAAGGCATGACATGCACATTTTATCACAGCTGCAATATTCGTCCCTCCTACGAACCATGTTGAAATCGACCCATTTTGTTTTATCCTATGGAAATGCATCACACACTGATTTCAGTTGCCTTTGAGCCAGGTTTTATCATTACGGTGAAAGTTATGAGTCCAATTCAATTGTGTCAGTCATCACACACTCTTACATTAGACTGAGTTTAAATGCTTAAAGTTTAGTGGAGTTATTAGCAGAGGTGAATGTAATGGGCTATATGGGCAGCACCCACCACTCCTGTAGTTAGAAGTGCTGCCTTACAAAATTGACCTACCTTAACCCCTTCCTTCATACAGTAGATCTGTAAAGCACTCACACCATCTGAGAATGGGTGAATTTGGAGATTAAATGGTGGGGACCGTCTCTCTCTTTCCTGAAAATAAATTGAAAAGATACCAGAGAACGTATTAGAATGAAGGAGATGCATACACAACTCATTAAAATGCTATAACTACTGTTTGTATCATGCTCTACAAAGCCAAGCTCTTCAGTTTACAAGTCAAAGAAAGAAACATTTAGACCTAGTCTGAAAAACAGTGTGCCAAGTGGGACAGGATCCTAAACCCATGCTAATTATTTTACAGGAGATTATTTATTTGATGAATTATATCAATTCACAAATTGTCTGTGGAAAGGCTGTCACCTGGCTAAGACTCAAGTGATTTGCTTAATGAACTGTCAAGCAACTATATATTGTTGTAAATACTGCCTTTAGAAACAGGTATTTGACTTAAGCCTACTAGGATACTCAGATTACACATTTGCTCATCCTAGTATGTTGTATGTTCTAATATCTGTGGAAAGTAGTAAGTTCAGAAAAATTGATCAATTTAGCTATCTATACACCATCATTGCATAGAACCTACAAGTATTTGTCCAGTTTTAAAGGATCAAAGACAAAAATAAAAATTTGAAGATGTTATTTCTCATCCCTTTCAGGTATTCAGGCAAGCACAGAAGTGAAGATCAAATTTCACTTTCAAATACATTTTTGGTTTATGAACACATAATTCACTTGATCACTCCAGTTCCATGTTGTATGGAGACACAGCTGTCAGGTAAAACTGTGGGAAAGTTCTATAAATAAGGGACAAATCTGTCACGGCACTGATTCATGAGAGCCAGGAAAGGCTCTGTGTTACCTACAAGCTCTGAATGTCAAGTATATAAGGCCTTGGACAGCAACTGAAAAGAACAACTGAGAAATAGACCAGCTTATACTGGAGCAAAGACCAGGTGGAAGTTTTTGTCAGTTGGCACTCATAACAAGAATCTGTAACCAGGGGCAGTCTGGGAAGAGGGAGACTGAGGTCTGACCCAGTCCTCTGGCCACCTGCAGAGGCTTCTGGAACTCCTCCATCAATCTCCAGTGTTGCCTGTGGGGTCTTTCTTACTTAAAGCAGGTCATGAGGAGAGCTGCTCAACAGGGAACATGTACAGTGCCTGCAAAAGCGGGTGCTCACAAGTGGGCAGATAGGCTGTTGCTATTCGTTGTGCTAGGGCCCACAGCCTCAAGACACAAATTAGGATAACTCCAGGCCAAGCACTATACGCACATAGGCAGGCACTGTTGGCCTTTCACATGTGCCAGCATTGGCAAGAATGATGATAAAGGCTGTAGCAGCAAGACCACATTCACCTGTATGAAACGTCTCTTATCCCCAACACAGTGGCAGGAAACTGAGGTCCAGAGAGATTAAATGTGCCTCAGGAATCAATAGCACAGAAGACATTGCAAACCCATATCCAGGGAGCCTGTGTTCCTTGGGCACCTGGGCCCTGTGCCCTAGCTGTCCTCAGGTGCTCAGAGCAGGGCGGCAGCACTGGCATCGCCAGCCCCAAGCACAGCCCAGCCCAGCCCACACCAGCAGCCCCAGGGATCTGCAGGCATCTCCCAGCAGAGCCAGAGTGCCCTGCGGGCTGTCGCAGACCTGGCTTCAGCCCCCTCTGCCACAGGAGCCAACATGAACATTTCTCCTCTGCAACGAAGAGTGCTCTAATCACCCAGTACAGATTGGTTTGGGTACGACAGCCCCCCTGTCCTCTCACAGCCAAGTCCCCACAGAGAAAAGAATTCAAGATTTGTTGGGTCAGAGGGGACAAGGTACAACCCTTTTACCCCCATAGGTGCGGTACTGGAAGACAGCAGCCCTGGGTCTGATACTTTCTCTTACAACTGCTTATGCAGTTTCATCGATCATTGCTGAATTAAACTTCAAACAGTTCCAGTCCTTCAAGGGCTAGAGAGGTGCACTTCTCCTCACAGCAGCACTCTCAATGAAACTTGAACTCATCTCACCACCCTTGCTGGAAGAGGGGAAAAGAACAAAGCCAGTATAATTTATAGATCAGCAGTAAGATTTTCATAGGGGGAAAGAGGACTTCGAAGACCCTGAAGAGGGAACTGTACCTGCGTCTCTGACTTCTTAGAGGAACACTCTACTCTTCAGCTATTAAAGTACACTCAACATTTCTTTCTCCTCCTGCTCAGGTTCATGAAAAAAAACCAACAAAAACAAAACCCTGGATGCCTACTCTCAGGAGAGATCCTGTGAACCAGGATGCATCCCTGAGCAAAGTACATGAGGATGGGGTTTAAGCCTTGCTTATTTTGTTAATTTAAATGTAATTAATTTCTGTTGATTTTAGTAGACCCTAGGCCAGCAATAAGAACAAAGCATGCTGACAACAGACTGCTCCAAAGTACTACAAAAACCATATCCGCAGGTGTGGTAACTAAAAGCCATGCTGACATTAATCAGCTAAGCTTATCTATGCACACTGGGTACCTAGCTCAGGAAGAGGTGAACCAGTGAAGCATGGAGCTTACTATTTCCAGGATATTAGAGCTGACATACTTCAGCTCACAATTAAAAATGCTGGGCCTGATTTGTTGCTCTGTTATATCACTACAATGCTTGTGTAAACATTTGATTAAAGTTGGTGTCCAGTGCAAGTGCATTAGTTTAATTTGCTACCAGCTCTACTACAACGAGCTCATCCATCACCTCCAGTTCAAGGTTGCGGAACTCCAGCAGCTCATTCTGGTCTCGAGCATCCTGCAGCTCCTGTTGCAGACGGTTGTTTTCTGCTTCCAGTTTCTCTATCTAATAGAAATGTGTAAATTCAGGATCTGTGCGACTGTTACAAGAAACACTGAATATTTGGTGAGTAGTAGTTGAGGTAGCATAGGCAGTGCAAAATCCAAACTCTAGAGATGATTCACTACTTGCTGTTTTACCTCCGTGAGTCTTTAGTTTACAAGTGAACTTCTGCTCATCAACTTCCTAAACATCATAAAATGCTTAGGCTGGAGGTTTTACTAAAAAGAATCCAATCCTAGTGAAGATCAGCAGGGAAGTTTACTCTACAGAGGTGTCAGGTTAGCTATTAGATTAGTCTGTATTAGCTATTAAACATACTGCTCTCATGCTAAAGCACTGGAATAGATTGTCTGGGGAGGGATGTGGAGACATTATTGTTGGACGACTCTGGGAACAGGTTAGATAAGCATCTATCAGGAATGACACAGGAACAGCTGTACCTGCCTTGGAGAAGAGCTTGGGCTAGACCAGAGATTCACAGTGTGTAGAACATGAAGCACACAGATGGCATGCAGGGAGAGCTGTCTTTGCGGAGGCAGTTAACTGCGCAGCCATCCCACCCCATGCAAGCACTTGTGTGAACTGCATGGCAAGCATCTCCATACGAGTAGTTCTGTCAGTTAGCAGATAGACTTAAATACCACCCATTGCTTGCTTGTTCTGGACTACTCCACCACTAGCTCCTCAGCCTGCTCTCTTCTGCAAGTCTCCAGCCAGTGCCTGGACATGTATTTTGCAGTCAGGTTGTCTCAGTAGTGCCCAAAGACAGCTAGGGAGCATGGTAAGACTCAGGTCAAATGAGCTCCCATGGGTCAGTTTGTCTGGATGGTGAAGGATGGCACAGGGCCAGAGATTTATTAGGTGTGTTTACGGAAGGGGAGGAACACAGACTAAAAAGACCTCATCTGGGGAGGTGAAAGACAGCAGGAGAGCTGGAGTTACGGCCTCTTGCTGACGGCACTCATATGTACAGCCACTGCTGTTACTGCTCGTGATATGCAAGCAATGTTGAGGTCCTTCGTATCCTTATATCCCATGGCTAAAAATATATATAAACACACAAACAGGTGCTGTTCCTAAATGTACCAAAGGACTGAGCAGTACAAGTTGCACTGGACCTAGGGATGACTTTAAGCCCTTAAAAATATACAGAACACACATGGACTAGGGAGTATGAAAGGGTCCTAGCCTCAGAGGGTAACTGCATTTCTACTGCTGTTTCACACCTAAAAGCTAAGTTCAAAACATCCTGCCAGTGCAGCAGCAGACTTCACTGCAATGCTACTGGAACACAAAGGTCTACACGTCTGAGCCAGAATGATGAGTAGAGCTTCCAGCTCTCAGGCTAGAGCTTACCAGCAGAGCTGGTGCATCAGCAACTGCCAGCAACAACAGTGCCTACGCAGAGCTGGAGAGGGCTTGTCTTTCCATGTTATCCTGTCCACATTAATCTACATTGTTCTATCCTTATCCTACACCTATAAGCACCAAACTGCATGTCCAAAAAGTGTATTGTAGGATCCAGATAACCATTCAGCGTGAACACGCAAAACTTGGGAACATACCTTGTCTAAAAGCTCTTGGTTCCTCTTAATGAAAAGCTGTTTGTCTTCCACCCAGTGTGAGTCCTGTTGGATGAAGCAGTACTATTACAGAATAATCAAACTCCATGAAGTTGGGCATGTTTATTGAAAATTGGAGCCACAATATTCAGGCTTTAAAATCCTGCAGGAACGAACTGTCATTTACAGAATAACAACATATTAGTCTATCAAGCTGTAGCACAGCTTCTTAACTCGCTAGACCTGCCTGTTTACTGAACAGCCACATTGTTATCTCATGGAAGTCTATACTGAAATTGTGCTAGGAATTTCCTAAGTAGAGCAGGTAAGATCCAAAATAGGAAAAGAAAATACACAAGAAGTGCTTACCTGCCCTTTCTGTGCTAAAGTTTTCTCCAGATCTTCTATTTTGGCTTTATATCTCTGGACTTCAGCTTGGAGCTGCTCCTGAGCCTGTTGAAGTCAAGCACACCATTAAACAGTAACAAAGACAGCAGTGTGACTGGTATTAAAAGGAAACCAAACACAGCAGAGTCTAGGTTTATGCTGTTTCTTCTACTGAGTGTGTAATCGTTACAAAGATTCTGGCTCAGCAGTGTTTTGTGCCATTGGCATACAGATGACACAAGGGAACAGAGCGGTAGATCAGCCCCGTCTCCCCACCCAAGACTGTTATTACTGTGTATTGCACTAGAGTAGTGAAACACAAGATCAGGTACTTGGGGTGACAGGCTTTGCTCAAAGACCCTAGTAAGGGGCAGTCCCTGAACTGAAGAAAAGTGCTCAGTAGATGAGAGTGGCAAAAGGTAGTGGAAAGAAGCAATTATAACTGCCTAGGGGCTCTTGAAGAGCCAACTCAATAAAGTGCTAAACAACCTGGTGCGATCTCACAGCTGACACTGCTTTGAGCAGGAATTTGGGCTGGAGACCACCCAAGGTCCCTTCCAGCCTGAATGATTCTATGATTTTATTAGAGGGACAACATTTTTAGCCTTGGAAGTTTTACTGTAGTCTGCATCACATTCAAATCTGAATGTAATTTGCATTTCTCCATTAGAAACATTGAGGTGAATATTCTTTAAATTGGTGCAATGTGTGCCTTTGTGAAAACCCACAGGTCTCCACTTACCTTTAAAACCCAACCTCTTCAAAACCCAAGCAAAAGATAAGAAAACCCTTGTGATTCTGTGCCAAACTGCAGAATTGCCTGCTTTGGCATGCCTGCCTAACTGCAGAGTTTTCAGGTTCAGGTGGAGGACAGCCCCTCGTAAACTGAGTGATTGTGTCCATTCTTAATTGTCACGCTCTTTAAACATACTCAGCAAATGAGTGAAATGGACGTGTGTCAGTTATATGGATGTTGTATGTAACTCCATTCCCTTGTATGTCACTTTGAGGGGTTTGTATGTCCTGATAGCAATGAAATGCTTTTACCCTCAAACAACTACTGACCTTGGCTTCTCTTTCAGCATCTATGATGCCTCCTGTCTGCTCCTGCAGCAGTGCATACGCTCTCTGCAGGGCCTGGTATTCCTTTGTCAGCTGTCGAAACCGCAGCTCCGATTCTTCCGCTGCTAAACCCTGAAGCATAAGAAAGGACATGTCTAAGCCCCAGACAGTAAAACACTGCCAAAGCAAAGAATGCAAGTGTGATTTGTTAAGCACAATAGCTGGTTTACAGGTCTTGATTCAAATAGCCTTTTTGGTGAGCTTGCTGTGATATGAAGTAATAAGAATGTGGAATTTATACAGCATTTATATGTCTTTAAGCTAAAAGAAATGTGATCGGTTTATTTCCTTGAAGGGGAGAAGAAAAAAAATCATCTCAGATTGCAACAAAGTCATAGTTGTAGACTCTTAAGGACTAGATTTTGAAAGAATCTCTCAGCATTTCAGTAGCCAAACTTGAGGCCAAACTTAATGAAGAACTTATCGCTCAATATGCACTACAAAAACCTAAGTGGTTTTGAGAGCCTGGCCGTTTGTTTTGCAAGTCAAAGTCTCTTGAAAACCTGTCCTTGCTTATGGAAAGAGTCAGATCTTACCTCATCTAGATCATCATCTGGGGTTGCTGGTGTTCTGTCTGTTCTATATGAGGCCACAGAGGATGTTTCAGAATCCATAGAATCATCATCATACCCAAAAACTGTATCTACCACATGTCTCTAAAGAAGGGAAAACACAATTTCTGAATCTCCTTTGAAACAGGTAGCATGAGTTTCTGATGGGGACGGAAAGGTTAGTTCAAAAATCACATTGCTAGTTACTTAAAAAAAGCAACACATGAAAAAAGAGAAATGGGATACGCCTGCAATTACCATCTCCAAACAAACCTGAAGGGAACCATATTGAGGATTAGGTCTTGTGCTGGTGGAGAATGAGTTTGCTGATTAATTTTTCCAAGCTGAGGATCTGGCTCAGTCTAAAATTTGGAAAACATAATGGGAGAAGCAACAGGCCAAAGGAAAAGTCTCTGCCCTTGCAGGAAGGCAGGAGAATTGTTTTGTTAATCCCAATGCTGTTCAGAAGACATCTATCAACATGCAGACTGGTGTGCAAAGATAACACCATACAGAGCTGGAAACGTGTGCAGAATAGGGAACCCTCCTTCTTGTCTCACAGATACTACCGAAATTTTTAATATCTCAGTGCTTTTCTCACTGGTATTGCTGTTGGAGTAAGTGAGTGAAAGCTATGCTAATAAAAAACTAGTGTGAAGGAACTTTTATCTCACACATCATTCCAGTACTACAGTAACTGCCACATGTTGTAAGAGATTGCTCACACTACACTGTTTGTATGTCTGACACCTCACTATCTCCAATCTCAGTAACTGAATTAAATCAAATGAAAACTGTGAGTCCTGTCCTATGAAGGTATAAATGCTTGACCCTGCAGACTTAGTTTCAGGGTACAGATCTAAGCATTTAAATACTTGGCTTATGAATAATTCTGCAGAGAAACTCATCGACGAGCATTTAAGATGCACTTCTGCTTTGCAACATTTTTCACTTTTGCTGACAGGTTACAGCCTTCTAAACCCGGAATTTGCGTCACACAAAAACCACGTACCAAAGATGCCAATAACCTTTTGCATATATTATCTTTTTTTGTTCATTATATTTCCATGTGAAGACAATAGCCATATTCTCCTACGTTATAATCTCTGGCTTAGAAATAAAGTTGACTGATGAAAATACTTTTTCGTCCTTGTCTCCCAGTTATGCCTGCTATGTATTGCTTCAAAACCCATATAGAAATAACGTGATGACACATCTAGGATTTACTGGTCTGAAAAATCCTCTGTGTGTAGGAGAGTGTTGCATTACTTTTGCTGAACACAACTGACATACTAAGGGATGTCCTTGGAGGACAAAGAGCAACCAAGCTCTGTTTCCTACACAGTATTTCTGCTTTCTGGAGGTGGGACATGGCTGTTGCAAAGTCATTCTTCACATCTAGCTGATAAAGGAGATATTTGTACCACTACTGACTACTCAGCTCTAAAATTGTTGTAAAATATACCAACTTTGGACTTGACCCAATTCAGGGTAATACAAGGGGCAGACAAAGGCCTGTGGAACTGAGCAGGAGAGACTGACAATTTCTCAGGCAGAAACTTCCACTTGAAGAATAAAGATGCACAAGGATTTTGTTTTAGCCTGTATGTGCTGTGAAAAATAAATAGCAGAAAATAGATGGGAAGGTCTCTGGAAATGTAAATACATCTCAGCATAACAGACCTTGAAACCAATATTTATAGAAACCAGATGGAAAGGAGATTATTACTATTTCAGAGAGCGGGGGGAAAAGTCCCATTTTTCTGAAAATAAAATAGTTACCACCCTTAACCGAATTTCAAAGTAGACTTAGAAAGCTCTCCCAAAGTAACTAAGGTGTTTATAAACCTGATCACTAAAGCAGATTGTCATAATCCACAAAGCTCTCTTTAATCAGATTGCAAAGTGTGTTTTCCTACAGAGCCTACTAGTATTTTTATAAGCTGAAGACAATTTTTCCTCTTACCTTAATTGGCTTTGAGCTCCTTTTATGCTTTCTGCGGCGAATGAGTTTCTCCCTGTCCTGGAAAATAAGATTAAAAAGTTACTCACTCTCTTCTCTTTTGCAGCTGTAGAAGGCCAAATCCACAGAGAAAATAAATCATTGGGCTTCCACTGACTCTCTGCTCATACATTCAAACAGAAATCTGATTCCAGGTGGAAGGGAGGACTCGTATCCAAACCTGTACGTGTGTTGGCTGAAAACCACTTGAAGAAGGGAAGATGGGATACCTGAACCCCCCGCCCCCCAGCCTTGTTGTGCAGTTGCCTTGACAGGCTGTCAAATGACATGCACTGATGGATTTCCTGTTAAAATGGGAGGCCTGTTGCAGGGGACTAGTTTGGGCTTTGTATGAGAGGCTGTCTGCCTTCCCTGCAGAGGAGATGCTGCCTCTGTCTCAAGTCATTCAATGATGGTAGTGTTGATCTCACCGCTCCTAGCAATGGTGTCTTAGAAGAGGCAACAGCCTGCTTTGGAGTCTCTTTCTCCTCCCCCTCAACATCATAATGCAAAGTCAGCTGAAAAAGGGATTGTCAGTATTAAATGACAGAAGAACTAGTGAACCACTATCTATCAGCACACACTTTTCCAGCACATGATATCGCACTATGTGCCTGCCTCTTGTTAAGGAAACTTTGAACGGTGGCTTAGTTAAAATGGTAAAACAGCTTGGCACAGCCCTGCCTTGTGAACATGTAGGTATCTTCCCAGGCTCCATGGTTCTTAGTCTGTGTTCATTTCTAGAGCTCAATTCACACACAAGAGTTATACTTTTGAGTTGTAGTAGCTGATGCCCCACCAGAAATTCAGTTAAACTGCACCCATGCATACCTACACCTAAAAATTTGCAGGTGTTAAAAGTAAAATAAGATATTAACCCTCAGACTTCTAGTTATAAGAAGAAATACTATCAGTGATTAACTGTACACAGGTATCATTCCTAATTTCCTGGTGTTCTGGACATACCCTTGTTAACTCATCAATTATGTTCTGTTGTTCTATGACCTGAAGCTTTAAGAATTCAGTTTCTTGTTCCTCATTAGCCTGATCCAGGTCATTGAGAGATCTTAACTTCTTTAGAGGAGGATGTGATGTCATCTTTTCTCTCTATGGTAAGAAGAAGAAACAGATAAAATAAGATCCAGCAATTAAAAGACAAAAAGACCACCTTTCAGTTAAAAATTAGACATTATCTTTCATTTAAGCTGTACAGCCCTTTAAATATGCTTCAGCTACACCATTTTTATAACTTTATTAATAGCCATCAGCACTTCTTAACAATAAAGCAGCACAGCAAGGCCAAGTTCTTCAATCAGAATGACTCTGTTCACTTATTGTATGGCAATATAGCCTCTACAGCAGCCCTCAAAGGTCATATACCATAGCTTTTCCTTTGCCATGCATCAAGATGCCCCAACATGTGGCAGATATAGTTCAGCCCCCTACCTGTCCAGTGGGTATGCAAATAGCATCTATTCCTACAACCCCATGCCCTTACTGATACCCATCATATAACCATATACAGTGAGGAAATGGACATGCTTTAGTCATGTGAAAGACATGCATCTAGTCAGAAGAGGAGGAAAGGCAAAAAATGTGGTACCAGATCTACTTTAACTAGAAGTCCACATCCTGCCTGCTCCTGAGCATATGTGAGAGAAGAGATGGCTACGGCCCACCCACAGCTTGCTAATTTCCATAATTTGGGCATCTATAATGTAAAAAGCAGATGTCAGGGAGCCAAGTTAGAACATATGTGCTGTGCGCACATATATGTGCCAGTGGTGCTGCCCACTGATGTCTAATGCATGCAGATTCCCAAGTCCCTTCTCTTTGCTGTGGCAGAGCCTAAGGGGCTGTGATCTGTACTACCACAGCTGTGGAAGAAGAATTCTGATCTGCAACACCTGCAATAAGTTTAGCTGTCTTCAGGGCATGGGTGAATTGCAGAGCCTTAAAGTGGATTAACCTTGTAACACTAAAGTCTTTTTTCTACAAGACAAGAAAGTGAATCTGATCATCTTATCCTAATCGGCAGGAAAGCCGCATCGATTGCAGAACAGTCAGCCTGCTCAAGATGAGGACAGTGGCTATTGCAAGCCAGAGACGAGACACACAAACACGGTTAGCAGAGGAAGTCGTCTCAGCCTGCCAACTTACATCTGGCAACCCAGAACTTCCACCTCCTTTTTTTACGAATGCCGAAGCAACATCAGTGCATGGGTAGGGACTGGATTCTGACTGATTCTCAGGGCAATTCCATTTGAAGGATACACAGAAATAACTGCTTTGACCCCGCTTCATATAGCCCCAATATGTGAAATTTCTAACCCAAGCCAAATTTACACCACCACTATTCTCCCTTTCCCATATCCTTCTACCATGCATATGTTTTATGGAAAGATTGTATGTGCTTAGTGGCAGACCAGAACTTTACTTTGCCATCATCAGCTCTAAGAAGGACATGTACATTCAAAAATTAACATCATCCTGGCTGAAAACATTGCTCTCAGCTTCCTTTTTGAGTTCCAGATGCAAAATAGCACAGTGGGATATGACTCAATGATACAACATTTTTTTTTTCTTTTTCCTTTTTAAAAACAATTGAAACTCAATATTCTAATTTTGGGGATAGTACTAAAGACTGAGATTATGCATTCACTTAAATATATTGCACATGTATGCATAATACACAATGTTATAGTATGTAAGTCTATTATATACAGACCTAGGCATGGCTATATATTATCAATAGTATTACAAGCTATATACAACACATTTTCTCTAAGTATATACATGCATACACTATGCAGATGTGGCCACCATAACAGACATAGATCATACAGTAATCCTCATTTTGCTCTTCAGTACCAACCATTTCTATATTTTCTTTAGTGACTGCTTTGAGTTTATCTTCCATGCGCTGCAAAGACTGCATAAGTTCATCATTCCTCTTCGTGAGGCACTTGTTCTTTTCCAGAAGAGGTTTACATTGTTTCTCAGCTTCTCTGACACGCTTCAACTGGATTGATAATAGGAATTAATAATTGTAAATAACCCGAATAAAAGATATTTTTTGCTCCCTCCTTTGTTAGAAGTATTTTTACTTCCCTGATGGACTACTGTCCCAGTAAAATGCCAGACAAAATGATCTAATGGAACTAATGCTTACAGCTTCTGTAACTTTTTCCATAAATCTCAAAGCATAATTCTGCATATCTGTTTCTGAAAGATGTCATTATCTATGGGAAAAACACAGACATAGAGATGAAGCAACCCAACACACAGTCAGGCAACTGCAAAGCTGCTACAAAAGTCCCAAATGACCTGTGCTTTATCTGCAAGAAACCCACTGATTTTCTCATTGAAAGACAGATTTGCATAGGTACATACTCAGTCTGGACCACAGCAATAACAACATAGTTGTAAGTCTGGTCTTTAATGCCACACAGTGAAATACTTGTGCATACGCACAATGAAATTTGTTTTAATCAACAAATCACGTAACATTTAACCAACAAATCCTGCATGATAGGAAGGTATCTTAGGGCATGCTTGGAAGTTCCAGTATTGGTACAACTAGAGTTTTAACCAAGATCTGTATTACTATTCGTCACTGGGAGGTTCCTGCCCCTTGCAGTTCTGTTGAGGAAAGGACTGCAAGAGTTTTCTGTAGCTATTAAGAACAGGTAATCACATCTGCTTACATCATCACATCATCTTATTAGGCTATTTAAACTAACCCAGTGATTTTGTCTGAAGCAGGTTAGCAAGTACCTGAAGATCCCTTCTGCTAACAGAAAAGGGGGGAGCAGCTAGGAAGCAGTTACATCTTTGATCAGCACAGTTGCGGGCAAAACAAGCATTTGTCCTACCCTAAGAATGAAGCTGGTTGGTGCTAGTCTTAATGTATCTTAAAGTGTATGGTATTTCCAGCAGCACTCGTGGTCACATTTAACAAAATGTGTTCATTGTAGTCACATTGTGCAAGATACAGCTTAGAAGCCTTTTAAAATGTTTTCTGGGTTTTTTTCCTGGTGAAGAAATAGGCTGAACATTTAATGACATGCAACAGCTAATCAAGCTGACTCTTCACACTCCAAGCTACTCAGTATCACAGAAGCTTGGGGGTTGAGAGCTTTTCATATCTGAAGACAGACACATGAACATATTTGTAATCTGCAATCTTGATAAGACATTATTTTGCAAATATTACATTAAGAACATTGAAGAGATCCAAGCCAGCTAAATTGATATAAAAGGAGTGCATTAGGTCTCCTAGCTCAGGAACAAAAATAAAAATATCAAGAGTTGAATTTCACCACCCTCATCCTTAATCACAGAAGTAGAAATATGGACAAGTTAAAAAGCCAGGGCACTGACTTCAATACACAGGTACAACCACCTAGGAGTAAATCAGATAAAGGGATTGATTCACCGTTGTCCATTCTCCCTTGATCCAATACTTAACTATTCTCAACCTGGTCAAATACTGGACTACATACATTATTTCATTTACAAGGTAAGTCTCACCATACTGTTGTATGCTCTAAAGGTCAGGGAGGGAACATAAGCATTCATATAGAAACCTACAAGCCTCTCTGCCTCAACTTTCATTGTGTTTTTGTACTCATATAACTTCAATGAAATTACTATTTAATTCTAGGATTAAAAAAAAATCACCCTCAGCCTCCTCAGCAACTAGCCTGATGGATGGAAAAGGCATATTCATCACTGGCGACCATCCTTGGATTCTCCTCTTTGCCTTTCCCTATGGGTCCCAACCTCCCGTGTCAGATAGCGCAACGCTCACACACCAGTTCGTTTCGTTCGTCAACAAGCAACGTGTTCCTGTCTTCCAGCTTCCGGATTGTGGCATTCAGCTCTGCTATCCTCTTCTGGTTTCTGCGCAAGTCCTGTTCATTGGCAACAACACAATATAGTTACTGATTCTTTTCAAAATACATGCTTGGGAACAGAATCCTCAAAACCCACACACCAGTCAACTTAGGCTGTCATCATCAACAAATTACGTTTATGGATTTTTATAGTATTGAACATGCTGGCAAATATACATATATATTTTTGGGGAAAAGTATCTGGTTTTGGGGATACTTTAATTGAAAATTTTCAATTGTTTAAAAAAAATAAAGAGGAAACAACCAAAACACATGTCAATTTATTTTTTTTTTTATGATTGGAAAGAAAAGGCAAAAAGCTAAGAGATTCTGATTTTTATTGCCTTTTCCTATACATTGCTTCTATTTGCTGAGCCACTATGTCAGGTGAAAAAAGTAAGGACATCCCTTTCAGTATCAATTGCGTTTACTTTCTTATTTCTCATTTGCATATGTGTAGATATGTGTGTATATATACACATTTGTTTTGTAAACATATCTTTAGTCACACAACCAGTGAGTTGCATGCTTTGTGAATGACAGCAAGGGCTATATATGTGGAGAATAAGACGGAGAAAGAGGAGGATCTCCTAAGAATCTCCCAGATTCCCCATCCCAGCCTTCTCCCCGCCCATCTTCCCAATTCTATCTGTTTTTTGACGATGCATGCTATCCAGGTAGTTATGTTCATGGAATGATTCTTTCAAAGGGACACAAATTATTTAAGAACTTTTATATTTGTAAATAGAGCAACTGAGGAAACAGCCTTACAAAGGTTTGTCCCACTAGTATTCTCACTGAAGAATCTATGGACATAGCTTCTCTGTAGTGAATAAGAGTGCCAATGCTTTCCCAGGGCCTGAGAAAATATTTAAGCAAGAGAAACATTGCCGTGTTTCTGTTTTGCAGGGACCAGTAAAACCTGCGTACAGGGCTGCCGCAGTGCTCTGAACCATCTCCAGCCCTTCCTGGGATCTCTCTCTTGGGACTGCTCATGTTACACTCTGCCTCCTTCACCAAGAAGAGCTGTTCATCCAGAGCTTCCTTCTGCAGCTGCAGCTTCTGCACATAGCCTGTCTGTGTCTCCAGTTCTTTCTCCAAGGAAAATATGATCCTGTCTTTAGCCTTGATCTCATCCATCTGAATGAGAGAAACACCAGAACAACAATATTACTATGTAAAGGCAACAGCATTTCAGCCTTCTCCAATCTAGTAGTATACGATTTACTTACTAGCAGTGTTCACCACTTAAATCTACTATATCATACTGCATCAGGCTGGTAAAATGATACACTTTGAGGTTTCGGTCATAACCGTACATTGGCATATTCACCAGCTTTACACTAAGTGAAGCCCAGGAACTGAGCACAGTGTGATGTGTTAACAGATAATTGGATGAAGAGTTCAGGCTTTCACATTGCATTTTGTTCAGTTACTTTTACTAGTGAAAAATAAGTATAAACTCTGACAACCCCAAAAAAGTTAAGACTAGCTCCTGCTTGTGTAAACGGAGCTACATTAGCTGAGACAGTAGAGGTGACAGTCCGATTCTCACGAACAGAAGATCTGAGCAGACCCAGTATTTCTTAAAGCAGATTGCCATGTTACTAATCTGCTGAGTGCAAACTCAAGGCTATTCATTGTATTACCACCGCATTTCTGCCCAGGACTATATAAGACAAAAAGAACTGCCTCTTATTTCACCTCACAGCAACTTTAAGAATGATGGCTGAGAGGAAGATTTTGGATTAAAACTTAGAATAGTATCAGCCCATACAAGCCCTGCAACCATAAAAATTGACACAAAGCTGCTAACATCATTGAGCTCAAGAAAAATTGGTGAACCAGGATTTGCAATTCACTCTGGCAAAACAAAAACACTATTATCTGGGAACAATACAAATCATTCCCTGAAAACAAGAATATCTATGCTAAATTTTGCCTGAAGCTGCCAGAGATACTTTTTGGTCTTGCAGGTTCCTAGGCTTGCTGAAATCCTCCCCAAAGTATTTTTCAAATGAGTAGGGCTAGATCCTGATCTCCATTAACTAGATATCACTCTGATGTAACTTCCTCCACTCTGATAGCAATACACAAGTGGTTTCCAAATTAACTGTAAGTCAGATAAAAATAACTCTGGACTTGTTCAAGGTTCTTATGCGAGTAAACAGGCTTCAAAGAGCCTTTCAACAGTTGCTAAAGATAAAATCATACAATACATAGGTGGGACCCGAGTTGATCTTAATGTTACTAAATGGCTCAGTTTCATCCTGAATTTCACTATAGTTCCTTTTTATATTAACACCCTGAAAATGGATCCTCAATTTCAGATGAGAAAAAAAGAAAAGTAGTTTGTCCTCATGGCTACACAGAACTGCAAATGGGGATCAAAGTAACAAGAAAGGTCAAAATTTGGAAGAATCCACCACTAGTCTGTAGTATATTGAGCATTTTGGCAACACAAGAATATAACTCCAGTACACAGACTTTGAACTAGGGGAGGGGAGACAAAAACAAAAAAAACCCCCACCCAACCAAAAAAAAAAAAAAAAAAAAATCATTCTTGACAGTTTAAATTACTATTTCTTTTACTTAACTGTTGAATCTTGAATTCCAGTTTTCAAGTCAAACCGTCCACTGTTGCAAGCAGGTCCAACTCCCCAGATGACAGGGAAACATGACAACTTGCACCATTGCTGTTGTGGGCCTCATTTTGTTCTCATTTTCCCCCGTAATTACTGAAGGCTATGCCAAGACCAAACCAAAAAATACCCTGCCATGGTTTAATGTGTTTAGGATACCATCACAAGGGCTAGAGAAACTAACAAACTGCAAGTGCAGATGCAAACAGTCTTTTTCTAACACTTTGCATTCCACATGTATTAGCATCTCAGCAAGCCAAATCCTTATGGATTAAGGCAATCACTCTTACTTTAAGGTGTTAGCTGCCATCACAGTGGTAGCTCTAGCTGACTCACCATGATTTATTTACTGCTGAAAAACAACAGTGAAAAGTTTGTAATACTTTTGCAAACTGAAGTACATTGCAGAGTTCTGTTATTCACAAAAGCTAAGAGGCACAAGAGGCAAACTCATTACAGTGCAAGAGATCAGACAAACTGTTTTGGTTACTGACCAGGCGGCGAATATCCCTTTCACTCTCCCATTTGATCTTGGAAATAGCTTCCTGGTGGGACTGATGCTCACTCCGAAGATCCCCTGCCTTGATCTTATCGGCTTGGATCATATTACTAAGGGCCTCATCTACTTGCTTTTTGGCAGACTTCAGTTCAGTAATTTCCTGCAGAAGCTTAAGGCGCTCAGAGTCAAACTGTTTTCTGGCCTCTTCACGAGCCTCAATAGTTAGCGCTGTCCTTACTTTATCACTGCTCCCATCCCGCAGCGCGCAGAGCGCTGACTTGAGGCGCTGGATTTCGCTGTCGCGGACTTTCACCATCCGCGTCATCTCCTGCTCATGCTGTTTGATGAGGTTCTCCCTCACGGCCTGCAGCTCCTTCATTTTCTCCTCATGGAGTTTGGCTTTTAGCTCCGTGATCTGCACAGTCTGCTTGCGTTGCTCCACCTCGCGGATACGCTTAGTTTCTTGAGTCTTCTCTCTTTCAAGTTTAGCAACCTAGATTGAGATAAAATGAAAGTCACCTGCTACCAACATGCTCTCAGAACAAGCCCACCAGACACACAGCCATGTCAAAGTGAGGAAGACCCTGCTGCAGACCCTAGATGATCCTCCACTCTCCTACAACAAAATATGGGCCAACTCCTGGGGCATTCACATAGATTTTACACTGTCTTTACTCAAGCCAGAACAACCCTGTCTTCTCCAGGTGTCTTGCCTCACGCAGTGACACTACATGTACTTTCAATACTTCCTTAGGAAATAAGACTCTGTGTATACGCATGCATTTCTCTAATAACTTTTTAACCCATCCATCAATGTCAGTCAAATTCACCAGAAAATTAGAGGGCTCAGAAATAGCAGGGTTCCCACAACTTCAATGACCGTGGGCAGTCAGTCAGATGAGAGACAAGTGCTTGCCTCTGTATGATCCCAACAGAGGTAAGGTGTAAGTCTGAAAGTCCAGAAAACATTTCACCTTTTACAGATGTTGTTACCCATACATAGAGCTTTAACGGGCATTAGCAGTTACTTCTTCGATGCATATCTACAGAAAAGGATGCTTCACTGGTTATTACGCTTATAGAACAGCTAGCTTTACTTAAAATACGTCCTTTGCTACTCTTCATTAACAACGGTTTTTAATGTCCTTTGTCCATAGCTTTGGAATCAAAGTTACAGAGCAACCCACCAGTCCTCAGCACACTTACACTAATGTATCTCTAGGTGCAACTTCGTACCCCTGAGTGATTCCACAATAGAAACCTGTGTGAACCTACACCAAAGGAAAGCAACGGATAAGGAGTGGTTTCAGTTCAAAGCAAACTTGGTAGGTTTGTCATTCACAGTGAAAAAGAATGTGGTTTCAAAGATTGTAAGAACTTCCTTGTTAACTCCTTTTTAAATAAAGAGGACAAAGAATGAGGAAGAGTGAGCAAACCTTTCAGAAAGAAAAACCAGGGGAAAGAAAACAGTCAATATGAATAAGCATAGTAGTAGGTCATTCCCAAAATAAGCCATCAGAAGAGTTTGAAACCATACTTTTACTTTGGTTTCAATCACCAAAGTCATTCTGACAAGTTACAAGACTCTAAAATATGAGAGGCATCTTCCTCAGAAGGCTCCATGGAAAACAAATCTGAAAGATTCTCCTAGAACTCCCTCCATGGGGTGCTAGGATGCACAAAATCTTTTCAAAGCAAAGTATTCAATACACATGTTTTTTAAAGGTGGTCTGCACTTAAAACTGCCACTGACTTCTCTGGAGGACTTCAGAGGCTACTGATGCAGTAACTATGTGTAATAATACACATCACATGCAACAAGAAGATTTTGCAGCCAGGGTCTAAAAAGCAGTCTCTTTTAATCACACCTGTACGATTCATATGAGATGTTAAAATGCCTTTACTACATAGATCACTTCCAAGAAGAAAGGCACACATCACCTTACCCCTCAACCCCCAAGTCCTTAGGACTCCGTTTGCCTTCATTCCTTTTTCATTCTAGGTTCATCTTTGATTTTGAATACTCAGGACTAAAAACGAGCCTGATGTCCTCTTTCTTTCTTGTAACACATCTCTTCCTGTTTATTAAAAAGGAAATGGAATGCACTGCAAACCAAGGTGCAATTATTGGAAGTGATCCGTTCTGGCATGACATAGAAAGATACATCTAAGCTCTCAACAAAGTAGTTTGGGTATCCACAATGGCACAATGCAGACCAGCAAGGGCCTGAGTACAACCCCAGCCAACCTCTGGCAGGCCTGGTTTTATGGCTATTAGTTTCCAGGCTGCCTAGCTGATTAAACTGAAACACCATCAGATGTTAGGCTGACTTGTAGATGTACCATTCTGATGGGAAGAAAGGGAAAGTGAATGAGGACCTTGCAGGAAAAAGATTATTACATTTGAAGTAATGGAAAAGAAACCTGTTCAATAAAGGCCACAATGTCCCAGAGGTTTCTACCCTCTTTGGATTCACTGGCAGAGTGAACTTATTGCTAGCAGAGATGAGAACAGTTCAAAGATCCTATTTGTTAGACCCTTTTGTGGGATGAACACTTTCTTAAAGCTCTTTCTGACGTTGTGGGTGACTGTCCAGTTTGGCATCCTATTTCCAACCTGATTTTACAAATGAGGTTGTACCAAGATGTCCAATCTGAACCTGCTTATGTCTAGGGAAAAAGGAGGAAAGAGCTAAAATGTGAATTCCAGATTAAGATAGAATTTGCAATGGTGTCTGCTCTTCTCAATCCAAACCACAGAACAATTCAGAAGTGTGATCTACTTCCTGAGACTGTAGTTTTTAGCCCCCCACTGCTACATGATGACAATTCCTTTAATATCCCGAGCACTCAGTCCCATTTAGTCACAGGAATGGATGAGAGCACCTAAGGATGGGCATCCCAAGAGGTACTGAAGCACGCCACGAATTTCATTGTTTTCCTCATGTTCTTCTCCCCTTGTTTCCAATGTTACTCAAACACATTTAAATATATTTCAGATAAGGTTTTTTTTGTTTTGTCTTCAAGACTTTCCTGCTCTTGTAACACTCATTATTCATCCTTGAAGTGATGTCTAGTAACAAAAAAACAACAATGTGCACTGGCAACTTCCGCATTGGAATTCCAAAGCTGCAGTGATAACAAAAGCAGCAAGACGCAGACTATAGTGGAAAGCATTAGAGAAGCTCCCTGAGCCATCAGTTTTCTGGCAGCCAGCCTGTGGCTCCTTAAGAGAATACTGAGCCTTGCCTGTGTGCAACACATGAATGCCAAAGCTTGTAGGCAAAACAAAAGAATCAAAAAACGTTTTTGCTTTCCAACACTGTCATCGGCCATCTATGAAAGAGAAGGATGCAGAAGCAGTCTGAAAGAACGATGACATCCGCTTTGTTGTGGCTTGCAAATCTTCCCTATTTTAAAAGGTTGCAAATTAATGGCTATAAATCTCACTGGTAGGTGAAGGGAGAATGCCCCCAGAGATTCTCAGAACATCAGATAACACCAAACTGGCTATTCTTGCTTTCATGTAGCTTCTCCTAAATTATACAAATGAGCATCCGTAGTGGAAGCTAATATTTGTCTGAGATTACCAGTATGATTAACCTTGATATATTGGCATGAACATCTTGCGGGGGAAGCAAGTCAATGGCTGCGTGGGTGCTTAGTTGCTGGCTGGGGTTAAACAATGACACCCTAAAAGGAAGAAATTATGAAAAAGATCTCTTAGAGGCTGAAGGATTTGTGGTTATTCAGGTTTGGAAGCTAGAGGCAAGTCATTCTGAGTTTATTTGCCCAGGCTATATGCTTATCTGCAAAGGAATCAAAGAGACAGTTGATAAACTTCAATTATAATCCAGCTGGAAAAAGAATGTATCATTAGGCATCATCCTTTGAAAATGTGGCTGCAACCAGACTGCAGGTTGGGCATGCCTGGCTGCAGTTAGCACTGCCTCCAGTCCACCTCAGAAGAATTCACCAGGAGTTATTAAAGAGACATTTATTATCCTCACAGCTCATAACGAACACATTACTAAACCTGAAGACTGCCTTAATCTCGCCCATGCTCAGGGAACTTCAGCACTTACCATTTAAGGGTTTATTGCACAAAAGCTGTACTCTGACTATAAAACACAGATGTATTGTGCTGGCTGCTAGAAGCATCTCTAAATTAAGAGGGAACAACACTGTGGAGAACAAAAAGTACACTTCTTTGCAAAGCCACTCCAGCACCACCTGTGGGAACATTGATGCTACTTGCAAGGATTTTAATAGAATGCGGGCAGAGTACGTGCAGAGCAGGTGTAAAACAACAGCCCGTATTTTATACTTGGATAACACTCAGGCCATTACCTTTTTACAGGTTACAAAAGCTGTAGTAGTGTAAAGAGATATTATGTGTTTCACAAGGGCTGCCCTAGCATAGACAATGCAGGAAAGAGTGAAAAGTTCAGCAGAAGATGGAGGCAAGAGCTGAAGCTGCAGCACAACAGCCCTGAGGTTGTACCAAAGGCTTCTAAAGTATATGGGAGGCACCTCAAACCTTCACAGGTACATCTATATTATAGGACGATGGCTATGCCCTGTGTGCATGATACTCAGCTGGCTTTAGACTAACTTTACATATCTGAGACTGTAACTCTGGCAGACCATTGATACCTGAACAAACTTTAAACAATGCATACATACCCTAGTGTATACAATACAGTTCGGCTACACTGCAGATGGATTACAAGGGTTGACATGGATTGTCATGCTATACATTTAAGGAATACTTGCTCAACTTTGAAATAAGGGCATGTCTTGCTGAAATATCAGCCATTCAAAAAACTGCAACACTACAAAATTTCTAAACACTGAGTGGATAGGATGAAACCCACTAACTGAAATATGGCCAAAGACGTTACAAAAGACATATTGCTCCGTTTGAGGGCCAGAGGCTTCTCAAACTTGTACCTCAGTAAAAAGGAGTCTTTTCAACAGAAGCAACAGAGCACCTGCAGTAAGAAAATGTTGTATGCAGGGAAAGAACCAGATCACTGCTCTAGGAAAGAGTTGTGTTGCACCTGTTGATTTCTGTGATACTATTTTTCCATGTGTTTCTCTCCTTCAGTGTAGACACTGTTATTTAAAATCAAACCCCCACTCACCTTAGATTTCTCCTGATGCAGCTCAATTTGAATGTCTGTTAGCTTGGTCCTGAGTTCCTCATTGGCAGCCTGTAGGGCAACAATCAGTGCCTCAGGCTTTTCGCCCTTACTACGTCCTTTTTTTGACATGGTTTCTTATCAGCGAGAGTCCACGTGTTTAATTATTTCAAATATGGGCTGCCATCTTTTTCCGTTCCTTTCAGTGCCAGTTAGTTCAGCACCTACTGCGCAGCATTCCTTAAGGTCCTGGTCTCAGCTGCTTTGGAAGCCCTGTGAGAAATAAGACATACTATTATTTGTCAGTGGACACTGCAGCATGACAGCTCACATGGTTACAGAACACAAGAGATAGCTCACTTCTCCAAACACTGCAATCTTTGTCTGAAAACCTGCAAGGGAGACCCCAGCACAATCAGGCTTCTGTATTTAAGTCTGGCGTACTAGTGGAGACTCCATATACGCCCTTTTTCTGTTCTCAGAAAGGGGCAACATGCAATGAAGATAGGAGTTTGTTTACCATAAGGATTAGTGCTGTTGAGAGTACAGGACTAGAAAGGACAGGTCATATAATCCAGCATTGCAGTCTAAGGTAACAATAACAACAAAGCAGGCAGTTTAGTCTCAAGGATCTACCAACAATATCTTCCTCTTACCCTTCCCAACCCTTGATCCCCCCCAAGATCCTGTGCCAAACTCAGAGACTTTCCACAACACACCTACAATCTGCCACAGGAGGAAAGGGGAAGTGCTGAAGTCCTCACCAGCATTCTGGGTCTCTGCAGAAGCAGAGAACTAACGACATGCAAAAGCCTGTATCAGACTAGAAACTGTCCCCTTTGCCATTTCCAAGAGAATGCAAAAAAATTCCACCAACGGTTTCCACCAACTGAATTTTTGGAGGAAAATTCTGTCCTAAGCCAAAGTGATATGGTAAGCTTAAACCCAAGCACATCAGCAAGATATGCAGATCAGGAAGCCAAGGGGTTTTTCCATATCCCTCTGTCCCATATACCTATTGGTTTGGGGGTTTTTTTGGGCCGTGCGGTGGTAGGGTTTTTTTAGCATTTGTCTTGGTTATTGGCACTGACTGACAGCCTCGGAAAAAGGGGTATTCTGTCTACCTGCAAAATAAACAGGACTGTGGATTTAATAAGCTCCTTAGAAATTTCTGTGTCCATGTGTCCCAGCATTGAGCAGGGTGCCATGTTCATGTTCACACAGTCACTCTGACATTCCTATCACATCCATGAAACCTGCAGAAATGACACACATCCTTTGAGATGAAAGCAGAATCCTCAGTGTAGAACGTCATTGTAAACTGAACAAAGCAAACTCACTTCTCCTTGCCATACTGATCCTCCTATCCCGAAAACACCTGTATCACCTAGGACTTCCTACACTGCTACCAATTACACCACCTCTGAAATCTTGGCATTGCATTGTATACCTACAGCTACAAATGAGAGGAGGATCTGATCTGTATTTCCCACAGTGCTTCATATTCAGTAGTGGTAACATAGGATCTAATCATGCTAGCTACATGAAGACTTTTTCCCCAGGAGGGCTGAAACAGTACATCAGAGCTGAGCCTGCTGTAGGTGCAGATGATTAAGAAAGAAAATGGGCTTTGGAAAGCACTTATTAAAAATGGCTTGTTCGTGTCATGTGACACAGCACATACAGATCTGATTTAGTGCTGGCTTGGAAAAAAAATCAGGCTAAATGGGACAGAAATGGTCAAGAAAGCAGAAATCATTGGCTGCCAATGCCAAATGAATACTAATACATGATGACTTGTTGGGTTTCAGCAAAGGATGACACTGTTGAACAACAACACAATGCCCTGCAACTTCTCCCCACTGGAAGAATATCCTGAAGTTGTGAGTGTCGGTCAAGTTTTTAAAATCAGAAGCTGAGGGATAAACCCACAAGCGTGAAGCTGGGAGCATTCCATAAACCTGCCTTTACAGTGCACTGTGTTCTGAATTAAACATAGACTTATTGCTGCATAAACTGTATCCTTCTTATTTGTAATTCAAGCACCTAATGGCCAAATATGAGGGTTTAGATAGTCTTTGCCTTTGTTCTCATTTCTCTCTGCTCTCCCCCTCCTCAGCTCTCTCTGGATCCCAGTGCCCATCCCATTCCCTTCTTTTCCAAACCATTTCTGCAGTCTTCCGGACAATCCCCGAGACCACTGAGCGTGGGACCCCAGGACTGACAACAGTCAGGGCACTGCTGAGCTGCTGATCACAAGCTCAGCAAACAAGGCTTCAAAGAAAGTAGGAAAAGGCAAACAAAGCAGAACATTTTCTACTCCTGTGAAAGGAAAAGTGGGATATAAAGCATGAAATTACTCTCATTCTCCTGTGACAAAACACCAGCAACTCAATGGTTTTGAAACTGAAGGTGGGGTTTTTTGCTTATGACTCCCCTTCCTTCCTTACTGCAAGCCTACATGGTTCATTGCTTCCACTAGCACCATCAGGTTTAGTATTACCCTGCAGGCTCTTCCAGCAAAGTCCAGCTCCCACAGACATGCTGCTAACAGTAAATAAATAACAACTTCAAGAGTTCTGTTATTTTGCATGCAGTTTGCCCTTTGATACAACTGATATTTGGTCAAAACATAGATTTGCTCTGGAAAGCAAAAGGTGTCATTTAATAACTAAAGCCAGCATGATAGCCTTTTGACATGCAAAATACTGAGAAGCAGGAGGCACCAGAACCATAAAAAAGTCAATGACGAGTATAGGTATGCACTCTACCTGGCCTGCAAAGAATGAATGTGATAGTGCTGGGAATAATGTCACCAGCAGTTCAGTGTTGTGTGCAACTTTCCTGGTGAATGAAAAGAAAATCTGTATGGCATAAGGATGAAGCAGATGTCAAGGATGGCAGAATGACTGATGAATGTACAACTGCTCTTCAGCAGACAGTGTAAACAGTGCATCCTAAAGGGCCATAATCTTATTCCTGCTGAAATCACTGCAGACTGCCATCTGCCTTTTCTGAACTATCTCTGAGAAACAGACAAAGAAAATCTTTCCATTTGTCCAAGTTAAATGGAGCTCGGAAACAGGAATAAGCCTAGGAGTAGTACTGTCCTCCCCAATCTTCCGATAACTTCTTAAATTGAAACTAGAAGCAGATGACTCCCTGAGTCTTGATGCAACAGCAGGGAGGCCCTAAACACCTCCGAAGCTCCTGCACACCTTGGAAGATACCAGATGGCAAGTCCTTCAGTTACAGCACATCCACCACCCCATATAAGTTTACTTAACAGTGGAGAATTTGAGCTGGGTTACCAGAGCTGAACAAAGCATTTCAGATATTAATGGCAATTAATTTCAAGAAGTCCCAGCTCATGGGACTGACTGCAGTTCTGTTCAGGAATTATCTAGTAATGGGAATGACTGCACAGAAAGTATAACAGCCACAGGTCACACTATCATTTCCCCAACTTAGCTTCCATTGGAAGGAAACATGCATAGTTTGGAAGAGAACAACAGCATATTACTATTGTGTCTCTTGATCTGGACATCAGGCTGGAAACCAGACTTCACAGCAAGATATGGGGCACATTTGCTCTGCAGTCTGAATGTGGTTTTCAGTGCCCAATACCAGAGCTTTAAGATTTTTTCCAATTTTTGCTTTAATAAAAGCATTTGGCAGCTGTCTCAAAATGCCTCTGATAAAGCCAAGATGATTTGCACTGGTGTAGCTACAGAATAATTGCCCTGAAGTCACAGCAGAGATGCCAGTTATATCATAGAAATTAGAGAAAAAAAACCTACCTCCTACATGAAAATTTTACCCTTAGATCCAACAAGAGATTTACTCCATTATTTAGGGTACTGCTCCACAACCAAACCAAGAAGTACAATGGTGATTTTCAGCCATTATCTTACACCACCCAGTATAAGTGATGTGTGGAACAGGTTTTACTGATGGAACAGAATCTTGGGACAGGTGCACAGTACACAAAAAACTATTCTTACATTGCTAAATTTTCACCTCTGTCTGGTAGGTAGACAAACCTTCTCTCTTCCCCAAATCACAGTAAAATAGGGTTTGGTTAGACCAATTATAATTGGACCAAGGATTGACACTGGTTTTAATGCAAAAAGGAGAACAGATGAGTCACAGAGGCATAAGCTTTTCCTCCTTCTCTTGAAAACTGGTGAAATACTGCTCCCAGGAATTCACCTGTCTTACATCAACACAATGGTACACATATCCACAGCAAGAGACCAAACAAAGCTGCATCAGGGAAGTCCAGACTGGACATTAGGAAGCATTTCTTTAGAAAGAAGGTGGCCAAACACTGGAACAGGCTTCCTAAAGAGGTGGTTGATGCCCCATGCCTCTCAGTGTTTAAGAGGCATTTGGACAGTACCCTTAATAACATGCTTTAACTTTTGGTCAGCCCTGAAGTGGTCAGGCAGTTGGACTACATGATCGTTGTAGGTCCCTTCCAACTGAACTATTCCATTCCATCACTTCCTTTTCCATCAGAAAACAGACCTTATATTTTTCCTTTCTAAAACCCCAGACTCATGAACTGGGTCAAAAGGAGAGAAAAGACTGACAACATTACCATATTAAGATCATCTCTCTGCCCTGAAAAACAGAGAAGTCATGGCAAGTTTGTTTTACATGCCTTATGTTCAATATTGTTTTCTTCTATCTTCGTATAATCAACATAAGCAACACAGTCCTGCCAAACCTTGACTTACAACCATTAAAAAAAAGGTATTACTAACTTTAAGTCAATACCCAACAGAGTATTTTCCTACACACAGATATGCAGGGAGTTGTTCCAGATCTATGCAACACCACACATGATATTGTCAGTAGTTTCCAACAGATCACACAGCAACAAAAAGGATGAAAGCCTCAATATAAACAGCTATGTTCTCAGTTTGTTTCCAGAATCTGCTATAGAAATCACTTTGCGTACTGAGTATGCAAGAAGCATAAGCTGACTTGCACAGCACACTGAGTGTTTGTGCATATACCATTTTGTGTTACTACAGAAAATAAACTACAGCATATTCATGAACTGATGCCCAATATGCTTAGATTCTATGAGAAAAAAACACTAAGGAAATCCTGAAAGAGATGCCTAAAGGAAGGAAAGTAAGGACAGATGAGACAGACTTGAGAGCTAATAAACATATTCCCTTTTCATATTTAAAGTGATAAACAGAAATATTCTACCTTTGTTGAAAAACGCA
>JAVJGG010000043.1:22064207-22080398 GCA_035590195.1 Aviceda cuculoides
AAGAGGCATTTGGACAGTACCCTTAATAACATGCTTTAACTTTTGGTCAGCCCTGAAGTGGTCAGGCAGTTGGACTAGATGAACTAGATGATCATTGTAGGTCCCTTCCAAATGAACTATTCTATTTTATTTATAATTCCAGAAAGCCTCTAAGGCTATCAAGCTTCCAAATAAATTCTGCTTTCTAGCTACAGAATAAGGCAAGATACTGGCCACTAAATCTAAGGAACAGGCAATGCAAGATGTTAATCACAAGGATTTATTTTTAGGGTGTAGTATCTTACAATCTGCCGCAGGGCGAGAACTGAGTGCCTATGCCTTTAGGGGGATAAGATCCTAGTTTACAAATGACACAAGGAATGGCAACATCGCACAATAGTATAACCACTGGGGTATTAACGTCTGGTTGTTAACCATACAAGATAAAATTATGGACATCAGACAATCATCATCCCTGTATTCACTTTCATTTGATAGCACTGTTATTCCCATTTGTGGCTGCTAGCAGAGAGAATATTTGAAGATCTGGTTTCAATGTTGGAAAAAGATCTGGTTTATCTTTTTGGAGATAGGCAAAGTGCTGAAAAATGAAGACTGCAAAGAAAGGGGTAGTCCATACTGCAGCGACAGTGGTGAAGCTTTGCAAGAACAACAATCAGCGCTCTGATGCTAGATTGCACGCAAGCTTTCCTGCATTATTGTCAGGCTGCACATTAATTTTCATTTTCTACTTACTTCAAGTACGAAACAAACAGAATCACTATCTCCTGTGCTCAAATAGAAGTAAATAGACCTCCAAATATAAAAGTCTGTTTAACTCAACAAAAAACTTGCATGCATCAGTAGGAAGAAGGGAAAGAAAGGAACTTCATTTCCCTGTGTTTTAACCCAAGAGGGAATTTCGAGGCTGTTTCAGTGAACCTGACCAAACCCTCATTTGAAGGTACAGCATTTCTTGTGGCCTTTTGCTCATCCCTGTTCTTCTCTAGAGTGCTACAATGACAGCATCAGGACATTATGACAGCAGCTTAATACTAAAGCTGACAGAGAAAGGTCACCTGCGAACTGTAGGCCACATTCCCTGGCATGCTCCAGCTGTAGAGTGCTGTTTGTATAACCTGAGAGCAACCACAGACCTTGTTTAGCCAGAAAATCAAGTGGGACTTACCACCAATATCACAAAGCAAAGCAGGCAAACTACAGTAACAAATCTCCTTTTAATGGATGGAGATTGATATGACCTACAGAATTCAAACCTGTGTTTCAGAACAAACGGTCCTATTTCAGAAATACTTCAGTTCAAATCCAGAGCAGCAATCTCACACACTAATGAATCCTCAGAATTAAGGCTTCCTCAGTTAGTTATTACATAGCATAGGGATAAGACAGAGGAAAAATTAGATGTAGTCTGTGCCTCAGTGATTTTACAACCTGTTCAAAAATTGCAATTACTGTGAACAAAGTACTTCTCAAAAGACAGAAAAAACTACCCCTTTTCTAACCCCAGATGCTACTGTCCAGTTTGACTGTACAGCATGCATCTGTACAACAGTCATCATGGTCACTTAGTCTATCATTAATGCATCTCCCAGCAGGCCTCATTACAGAAGAATATGCATATAGCTGTACATTTATAGCAAGAAGAAAGACTCTGCTAATTATACAACAGCTGCCTAATATGAGGGCCACCAAACACAAGAGGTATCTGAAATAGCAAAACTCAGAGAAACACCTGTATGAAATAACTTTACAGAGAACCATTGAAAAACTGTTGGACTGAGCTCTCCATTTTCTCTCCCTATAACAAGAAGTTCCAATCAAATAGTTACCCACTTGTCTACGAAACTGCAATTAAAAAAATCTTACCTGAAATATGAAAAAGTGCCTTCAGTTTAAAACTGCTTTACCAGTACATCTGTACAGCGCTAAAGTAAAAGTGAACTTTGCCATTGACTGCAACAGAAGCACAAAGTAGACAAGTATGTCTGCCAGGGTAAATGAATTCATAAGACACACTTAGAGATGAGCCTCAGGACTTAGGAAAAAATAATGAAACTGGATTCTATTTACTCTTAGAATCTTAATCAGCCATACTGCCTTTCATCTTGAAAAATGAATAAATTAATGTACTGATGTTTTTTCTCACTCTTTGAACAATGCCACATGCGTACTAGAATGCTGTAGTGATGGATGGGTAATGAGAAGCTGAGAATTCATAGCTCTGGTTTGACTAAGAACACTTCAGCAGCGTTAACCAGCATTCAGATTATTAGTAATAACATATCTTAATTTCCTCTCCCAAGAGAGATCCAGAGAAGCATCATTTAGCCCAATTGGAGTTTAAACATGAAATTAGGTTTAAGGTAAAACATAACTGAACACCACCCTTTGCTGTATAGGTATTGTCTGGTCTAGATGTATATTGAAGATGGGCACAAGTACCTGCCTCATCTCTGCTCAGTAACCTCTCCAATGGACGCTTGGGCTCTTTTCAGTATCACTGCACTTTCTTTACCACAGACTTGAATGCTAGACGACATATACTGTAATCATAGATGTGTTTGGCATACTAGATTGGGATTCAAATGAAAATAACTTGGAACAAAGTAGAAAAAACTGCAGGGCAAGCTGGAGAGAATAGAAAATATCCACTAACACGCGCTGCATTCTTTAACGGATATGAATACACAATTCAAAGTGGTAATTTATCAGACCCAGCCATAGGAGTCCTAAACCACCGTGGGTTATTGTGAAAATCAAGAATAGACTCAGCAGTCTCCTCTCAAAATAGAAATTCCTTGTTCCAGATAGGAAAAAGGTATCTGAGGTAAGAGATCTATGAAGTATCTTTGGATTGAAAGCAAAAGTAGTGAAACAAATGCTGCCCTATGAAGTTAAGTGTAGCTTTGGCTGAATTGCTAGTGTAGGCTATAGCTGGTACACAGTGGCTGAACTTTGCTTTTGAGAAATCCTATGTTTCTGTTCGTGTGATAGAAGTTTATCAAGGGAAAAAAAATGAAAACCAATCATGATTACAATTTACATTTAAAAGAAGTATTTGTTTTAAATAAAAACATATATCTACACATAAAATATATAGTGGAGTATTTTGGATAATTGTATCACCCCAGGTTTCTGTTTTATAAGGCACATCAAGCTACTGTAGGCATATTGTACAGATTTCTGGAGTTAAACATGGTATGCGCAACACTGCTTTATCAAGAAGCAGCAAGTCAAAACACTGCAGAATAGAATAAACTGTGCTCAGGCATAGTTTTACGATCTCATTCCACATGGTGGAATTTCAAATACTTAATACATCTTCTGCCTTTCCAATTCAGGAGGTAAATCATGCCAATTATTTCACCACTTCTGTAATAAAATAAAGCGTTGGTGTTTTTTTGTGAAGTGTTAGCCATATTGCCTGCTATTATATTTGCTCCCAGTTACTAACAGGATAAAATAAAGTGTATGCATAATTGTGAGGAAGTGTTATTCATGGACTTTGAGCCCCACACAGGGATGTGCCCCATGTAATTTTATCATATCCCACAATGCTAAGATGCAACTGCAGTAATAAGATAGGAAAGGTGTATGGTTTTAAATTGAAAGAGGGTTGGTTTAGACTGGACATAAGAAATTTTTTTATTTTTTTACAATGAGAGCAGTGAGACTCTGGAACAGGTTGCCCAGAGAAGCTGTGGGTGCCTCATCATTGGAACTGTTTAAGGTCAGGTGGGATGGAGCTTAAGCAACCTGATCTAGTTAAAGATGTCCCTGCCCACAGCAGGGAGGTTGGAACTAGATGATCTTTAAAGGTGCCCTCCAACCCAAACCATTCTACGATTCTATGACCTGAAGATAGTGGCTTTTTCCTGGCTAGATGTTAAAAGATTCCCTGAAGTTTCCATGTTTCCTGGATCACTATTTGGTAGCGCTGCATTTTTCACTAGTAGAATCCCTGAGTTTGCACAATTCTAATTTGGGCAATAGTTTGGCACTTCCCATATATACATAGGGGATTTGATGTCATTTTCTTTAGCACTACAGAGATTATTTCTGTCAAGTCTTAAGCAACAGAGGACAATGTTTTACTAGAACCGGATGAAATGTTTCGGTTACTTGCTAATACCTTGACTGTTCCCTGCCATCCATACCTCCTCTTTCCAGGTCCTTGAAAAAAGATATTTTAATAATGAACACATTAAAAACTATTATTTTACTTTCTGTCTCTCCTACCTGCAAAGGATGTCACAGAAGATTCCACACACACACAAACGGCATCTCCACCTTAAGCCTATGCACATCCCTAGCAAATTATTCTGGTTAAGATTTGAAGTTCTTTTAAGTGATCAAAATCTTCACTAAGAAATACAAAACTACACTTCATGGAGGAAATTTTCATTATTAGCCATCTAGGAGACTTATTTGACATCTTATATGTACTGTTTATACAGTTGTGAAATAGATGGCCTCCATTTGCCAGTAAACATTCTCTTCTGGCATCCACTTTTAAAGACCCAAAGGAAAATTTATTGCACTTTTGGCAAGCTGTGTCCTCCAGGAGCTCTAAGTGTATATGCTGTTTTTAAAAACACATGTGCCTGTATAGAAATCAAAAATAAGTAGGTTCAGCAGCTACTAACTGTGCTTCCTTAGCATCTCTCAACAGTTAATATATCTCAAACACGAGCATAACATAAATGACTTGATGGCAAATGCCCTTCTCCTAAGACTTCTCAGAGGCCTGTGTGTTCATGGGAAATAGAAATGTATTCCCGATTGATGAGAAAGTGCACCCAGCTACCATGAGGGCAAAAGAGGATTAGACATCTGTGTACCTTTGCACATGTCAGAAAAATTGAGCAGTTCTTCCATGTATTTTCCGTGTACCTCCTTTTAGATAGGAGGTATTCTTAGTCACTTTTGGAAGCAATAGTTTAGATATGGGCAATGGCATTGGTACAATAAACAAAGAGACAAGTCATCCTAAGCATAGATTAGGCTAGAATTAGGAATACAAAACATTGATCAAGAGACAAGCATGTATTTATGCATTAAAAAGCCACGTGGAAGTCCACTGTCATAAGAATATTTACTGACATGCAAGTAGAAAAAGTGTAATATTTTGTCATATTGCTAAAAGTAATGAGAAACACTAGGCTTGTATTTTTGTTCCCAAACCTAAGCACTATGTTTTATTTTCTTTATTTACTTTCTTATTCAACATTATTTACTTATTTGTCCCCCTAAAGACCCCAGCATCATCAATAAAGAAAATACAATTATCTGCACAACACATCAAGATCTTCAGAGCCCCGTAAGTTCACAATACGGCCCTATTAACCAAAGGCCTGCATCTGTCCCTAAAATTGTACTGACCCTATTGAGTCTGAAGGCATGAAATTCTAGACCAGATCATGATTAATACTGTAAGACAAATCCGCTCTGTGTAATTTCTAAACCTCTTCCCTTCTCAGCATTAAAAAAATTAGAAAGTCCTGCAGTATGGGGGGAGGGAAGAAAAGGGGTCAAATCTAAGTAGTTTTCAATACAGTCTCAAAATCTATAGCTGGTTTAAAACAATTTCATAGTTTCTGTAGTGTGGAAAATCCTGAAAATTAAGAATTTCCCTGCCTAACAGAAAAGAAATGGAAACTTTGATATTTCTCTTTTGGAAATATTGAAACTGTCTTATTAAATTGCCCTGCTATTGTGAAATCAATGCATCATTGTTGAGAATACTATTTTGATTTATATACTGTCACACTTAAAAATGAAACAGCTATGTCAAAATCAAGCAACTCCATCAAACCAAGTTGCTTCAGTTTACAACCCCTGTGAGTTTTGTGAAGATTTATTTACCAAATCTGACATCAACTAGTTGTTTGGCAGAACAGCTTTTACAGCATAAAGAAAAAAATCCTAATAGATAGCAGCCACTCTTCCCCAACTTACATTCTCAAGCTGATCTACAGAGTTGCAAGAAAGACTTGCTTCTTCCGTCGCACATTAAGGAAAGCAGACTGAAGAAGCCGCAAACACTTGTCAGATTGGATTCTATTGTGCAGTATCACCAAACATACATTTGATAACCAAATCATCATCACATGCTAATTCTGGAAAGGACTCTGCCTCCATAAGTTATTGTCAGGCCAGTCCCTTGCCAAGTTTGGATTTTGTGGTCTCACTGAACCTAGGCTGTGCTCGAGAACCTCAGCGTCATTTGTCTAAGTGCTGACGTTCTCCTCGTAGCAACAGTAAGGTGCTTAATGCAAATCTGCTCACTATTCATACTAGTATACTTGATTCTGTGAGGCTTATCAAAAAGGAAGAAGTGTCAATGGACTCAGGATTTCCAGTGGGCGGGGGGTGGTGGTGGTGGTGGTGTCAGTTTCAGGTCTTCTGTGCATGAGAGGACAACAGAAACACAAGCAAACACTGCGCAGTTCAGCACAACTGACAATCACTACTCAACAGTATTTAAAAGTTAATTGCTCAGTGAACTGTTAATACTAACCTGTTCCATCAACAATGAGAAACAGGGCATATGCGACCGAGTATGCTTACTTACTCCCTGTATTTCAGAGTGATATTCACCTTTCTCAGAAACCTCTCCCACAAAGGAAAAAAATACTTCAGCAAGGATGTTGGTACAAGCACTAGCTGATAATCTTCTGTCCGTTTCAAGGGATCAACTAATCATCTGTAACAAAGCAGATCAATCCACTTCCCGTTCTCTGACTGAATCCTCTGAAATCTGCAAAGTCTCAGGAGAAAGTTTCTGGGGATAAGAGCAGATAGGGACCACAAATCATACACATGCTCCTCCCAAAGCCCTGCTGTCAGACACTTGGCTCTGCTCAAGGAGATGGTGACATTGGTTCCACTGTGAAGTGGATTTAGCTATGCGAACAAGCAGAAACTCTACTCTGAACTTGTTTTCTTTGGGGCCCAGAGCCAGCATTTCAACTCTTGCCAAGATAACGATTAACATGCTAATTCGGAACTCTGCTGACCCAACTCTCCACCAGAAAAGGGTGCTGGGATTCAGGTTAGGTAAACCCTGATTTTTCCAATCAAGAGTGCTGATCCAAGCGCCCTGGCCCTAGATCCCAGTGCTGACTCTAGAACCAGAGCTTCAGAACACGGCAAGTCAAAATCCCAAATCAAGCCGTTATGCCTTTCAATTAGAGAAGTTTGATGGCAGTTTAGGGATACAAATTGATATCCACCCCTGTGTCAGACAAAAAGACAACTTCTTCTGCATGTTTTCGTTAAACAAAACTCTGTGGCCTTTAGTAGTTCTTCCCTGGGTCTGCAGGTTCTTAATGCAAATTAAGAAAACTAATGCAAATACCCTGTGAAGGTTTTTCATCCTCAGCAAGTCCTTGTGGCCTTTGTTCACTTCACTGTCTCTGCCAACAATCTGCAACAATTTTGAAATAGACATTTTCTACACCCACAAAATGATGAAACTCCCTTGGAACTAGAGGAGTAATTTCAGTGCTTACCTGCTGCAAATTTCATCCCAGTAGCTAGACTGGATTCATGCTTGTTCACTGATCTGGTCTTAAGCAATATTTTAAGGAAATAACATTTCCACATAAGCCAATTCCCATCACTGCAACAATTCTGTTCGCTACAAGGGGAACACTGGCCATACAAAATTCCCTGTCTTTCCAAAGCCTGTCTCATTTTGCTAGTGGGATTTGAATAAATCCAAAATTAAGCCTTTGCTTTAGCTTTTATTTACCAGGTTTAACCTTTGCTTTGCATCATTTCAGAATAAAAATCAACCCCTAATTATTGCATACCATGCTGTGTGTGTTATGTCACATAACAGAATACATGATTCATTAAAACTGTGATTAAAGCATGATTTACATTATTTTAGTATGATGTCATAATTCAGCATACCAAGATCAACTCAAAAACTCAGCTCAGACTTGCTGCAAATATTTGCAGCATTTATACAAGTCTGTCCTGTATTTCTTTTGATAGTGAGAATACAGCAGATTTCACATGCTTATTCCCCCAAATGGTGATAAACAGCTCTTCAGAACAAATCCTAGCAACCCCCTGCTTTTGACTGCACAAAAATCATAGTATTGTAGTTAGATTTTTAATCAATACCACAATAACTTTCAGGAATATTAAAAAAACTTTCAAAACTAACTCACACTATCCCTCAGATTTGGGGCTCCGCACAAGGTACACAGGATGAATCTGGTGCTGCTAGGCCGCTCATGCTAAAATTACCATCGGCCCTTCCTCTAAAACATGAACCAAAAAACTCTATCCAAGTTGCTGGCAACTCCATGGAAACAGTCAAAAGGAGAGAGAAGCATTATTGTTAGCTGCAGCGAAGCTGAGGAGATTTGTTAAACCAATATTCTAGTATTCTGTGGCTAAAATACCATCTGTCTTTTTTTCATACAATTATTTCCCTAGAAGTTGCCATAACACAATGCACACTGAGAACACTACCAGTGAAAACACAAAATCCTGCCCTAAGCTGAAAGGAAACGGAATTTTTTTTTAATCCATATTTTTCAGCATGAGATTTACATGGACACAGATTAGACACACTATTTAAGAATGGCAGGAATGTCAGGAAAAGGATGAACTCCATCAACCTGACCAGCTCATGGCATGATGGGGGTCTAAGAAAACATTTCACTGGTTTTGTACTCTGAGCATTATTCAAGGCCCATTCTTAGTTTACTAAAAAGATGGTTTTGTAAATGTATTTTACGCAAGTAGGGTCACACTCAATCACTGCCAGAGACAACGTGTACAGCCTGAGAGAAACACTGCAGTTCCCAGAGTTTATATTATCAGGCTCTCCTTTCTTTGATTTTGATTTTAATAAGCCAGCAAAGCCATCTTTTATTTAGCTGAAATGCATATAAGCAAGAAAACAGCAAAGTGAGGTCAAGTTCATGCCCCATATCTTTCTCCTGGAAACCCTTCCTTTTCTTTCTTTCTAAGGCCATAACTGCGATTATCTATTGTCTTACAGATATCAGAGAAGGATATTTTACATTCACTACTAAAGATTGTCAGATATTTAAGTAATTTTTCTATTTAAAGTAAGACGGTTAACTTGTGGAAGTTCGTGCCATTTTTAGCTCAGCTCTTGCTACAGCCAATAAAGGTAGATATTGATGTCAGAACAAATAAGAAAAAATCTGCATCCTGACCTCCCATGTTCACTTTTAACAATGTAGATCTCTGCAATGAATTGTTTTTCTTTTCTGGACACCTTACTTACAAACCAGATTACTACCTTCTTGCAGTTTCTTATCAGTTTGCAGTACAATTATCACTTCAAAACATGTATTTTCTTCTCCCACCCTACGCTGCAGAACTTCATGTACACATTGCTCTGATTTCCCATGTCCTGTATCTCTCTTGCCCTTTCCTTCTGTCATCTGGGAAAAGAATCCAAACGTTCCCATTACCAGGGAAGCTCAGCAAAAACTAAGCCAACATGAATTACAGCTTGTCTCTTCACATCAGCTTTTCAGCAGAAATGTAAACTTGTAAATGAATAACCTATTAGCCATTTCTAGCCATCTTTGAGAGTCAAAATACCTTTAAAAATACCTTTACCAATAAAAACTTTACAAGCAACATTCACTAGAAACACTCAAGATCATTCACTTACAAATACACTGTGACCAGAGCTGTTTTTTTTTCATTTCTGAATTGTTGTGATTCTTACCCTTCTATTGTATGTTGAAAGATAGGTTCCTTCAACGTCCCAAGAGTCTATGAGCTCTTTAACAATGGTGCAAAACAGGACTTTCACCAGATAACATTAGAAATAATCTTTTCCATCAATGGCATTGATCAGCAGAGGGACAAGTAACTGTCATTCCCTGTCCTCTCAACAAAACAAATCAAAAGAAAACATACCCCATAACACCATACATGCTGACTTAAGTAGCTCTACTCATAATGGGAAGAATAGGACTCAACAAATAAACAACCAGGATAAAGTGAAACTCATGTTAAATGTAGAATTTATTCTTACAGTTTACTACTTTAAAACTACCCTGGAAATCTACAGGATGATTTTTAGCTGAACTGTGCTGCTTTAAAAATGGAAGCATCAGCTAGTATTGATCAGGGGAGCAGCATTTTCCTCCCACGTAAGCAGGTGAGGGGTCATGTATGAACCACCATCTCAGCTGGCAAAGATGTAAGCATGAAACACCACCCATTAAACCCAGCTGAGATGCTGGTTCATACATGGCATGGCAAAGTACAAAAATATTAAAAGGTTTCACTTATAAGACATTCAGGATGCTCTCTTGAACACACAGATTTCCATTAAGGCTGCATCTGAAATCAGAAAAATATCTTACAGTTATTTCAGAGAGATTTTACTAGGCATTAAGCAATTGTACATCATTTCAAATCAATTTCCAAGGACAATGCTTACATCTTCATTGCGTTCACCTAACACAGGCTACCACGCAGATCACCAACACCGACTGCATATTCCAAGAAAACAGCAACATGTAGGTCATGCTGTGACCTACAAAAATACGTGATGCAATTCAAAAAGGATCTGCTAACACAGAACCTTGCAAACACGGGCTGAATACCACTAGGTCAGTAATACCACTGGATATGCATGGATGTTTATTAGGTATCAGTTGTGCCTCTGAAACACTTACTGGACACACTCTAAACTTACACGTTCATTCTTAAAAGCATTTCAAAATTAATTAATGCAACCTTTTGCTTAGTTATAAGCTGCCACATAGTAATCAACACAATTGTTCTTTCAGCTGTAAATTACTCGATGTTCTTCAAGTGCAACAGTCCCCATATACTCTTTGTTTGTGTAAGACTGATTATAATTTCCCATCAGAAAGGGGAGATGAGAAGGCAATATTACTATGCATTGTATTAAATTAAAGCAGATTCTCCTAGCTGATTCCCAAAAATGACTGCATCTCATTTTGTTCCCCACCAATGCACAGAGACAGAACAGCTTGCAGAACCTTAACTATTAAGTACAAATAAACACAGCATAAAAAACCCCATGGACTTATCTACGGATAACAGAACTTCAAGAACAAAAATAACACTCATGTTCATGAAAATATAAGTGTATATTATGTATTCATACAATTTTAAGTCTTCCTAAAATTCATCACTAAAATATCTGTACACCAAGCCTACCCCAAATACATGCAAAACAGTAATTTCTATCACCTGTAACATTAAGAGTTCTGAGGATTTTGCATACACCATAGAAATGAATAATGAAAAATATTTCTGCATCCATTTTAAAAGAAAACCAACTTAGTGAATTTTAGCAAACCAGCACACATGCAGCCAAGAGAAAAAAAAATAATCCAGAAACCCCGACTCCACCATTTCTCCCAACTTTATTTGCTCACTCATTATTGATTACCCTAAACCACCTGGGACCTCAATGCAATTTTCAACAGCTGTTTCTTTTCAGTTTTAATTTCCATGTTACTTAGACCTTTTTTTTTTACAGTTCATGTAATGTAAGGTTTAACAAGTCTTTCTCCTAAACACTTAAAAGAATATTGTAATAAACACTTTCAACAAAATTCAGCAAATAGCTTGACAAATGGAGTACAGGTGTTAAATGGTAACTGTGAGAGATTTTCTCCCAGGTGGAGATGGGAGGAATGCATAAAGTGACAATTGGAGACAACATTCATTTTAGCATCAGCTGTTCTCAATTAATTCAAATAATTCATTTTGTTATTTTTGATAACATAATCCGAGATAATGTTATACTTTGCATTATCATTTTTAACATAAAAGAAGACCTGGCATACCATAGCACCTCTTCTATCTAAACAATTTTCTTAGGTACATCAGTTTACTTCATTATTCATCACAAAGTTACATTTCATCCAAAGTTAGAAATGCAACTGTGGTCTATCCAGTCTTCATGTGTATTCCTTATTTACTGGTGTTTGTTAAACTGTTAACTAAGAGGATTTCATTACACAGCTGTGTACGAAAATGTTTGCTGCATTCATTTGCCTCTTTCTTGTTTAACTATGTGATGTGGATGGTCACATATACCAGTTCACTTTGCTTCTCTTCTGACAATAGCTGATTCAGATTATTTAACATAGGGAACTGGCTGTGATATCCACATGTGATAAAACACAGGTCAAAGTTTCCAGGATGTGTGACAGTTTCTCAGCTACCCACCAGTGATCCAAATGCATGGCAAGCAAGTCATACAGCACCATAAATTTTAGTGAGATGAACTGAAAGCCTGCATTCCTGAAAGTGCTTGCATGTCATTATTTTTCCTTTAAAGTTCATTGGATGTTTTAGAATCCAGACTACAGACTGTGATCCACGCTGTTTTTCTGTCATTTACAAAGAAGCTGTATCTATGCTCATTTAACTTGACAGCATTCAGTATGGCTATACCATAGAGCTTTTTCATGACTCTTCCAACTTGCTGTTGAATTTTCTATTTAGAGCCCCGTCTCCTGAAGCAAAGATTTCTAGTCCTCATATTTTAAAGGAGAAATTCAAATAGACCTTAAAAGATACAGAAACTAGAAGTACTACAAAAATCACATTTTTCTATCTTCATGGATTCTGAATATTAAGAGCTGATGACACAGAGAATTGCACAGATATAGATGATTACTAAAGAGAAGGCAGCAGAGAATCCATCTCTGAGGATGGGAAGACAAATTTGTTACAGTCTGGTAAAGACCACATCTTCAAGTAATATAGATTTATAGAGGAACTTCAAAGAGGTTACCTGCTGGGAATTTGAGCAAGCTATTGATTTAGAAACACATAATGCAAACATGCCATTGTAAATTCAAGTAAAAAAATTGTTTTTTAAAGCAAAAACATTTGTTTTGCAGTCTTGTAACCCAAATATTGCATTGCTATGCTCAAAGATTAAAGAGAAATCTGATGCAACCTGGAAGATACAAAGAATGACCAACTAGAAAGTGATCCAAAATTCAGGTATCTGGTAAGGTATATTTTGCTGCCTCACAACTTCACAAAGCAAATAGAAAGCACAAATATGGACCACAATGAAGCATAACCATGACTCACTAGTGAAAGCCAAGTTGTAAGCATCTTCAGTCTCCTACAGTTTGGTTAAAAAGAGCGGGGGGGGGAAGTTATAATTAACAAACTACTTGGATTTCAACTGCTCAAGTTACACCTGAGTTATACCAGCCTTATGATAGTAGAATCCATCACCATACTTTTTTTTACAGTTGGAAGACTATTTTTATACACTTTTTAAACACAGTATCAAATGTCTGTCAAATGGATGAATAGGAACAAAAATTTAAAGTTATTCTGGGCATCATTTTGCCAGTTATGTTTCACAGCATTTTCCTGACTTGAATACCCTGAGGTCACTTATCCTTTGTAACGACAGAGAAATTATGCAGCATCTTTCCAGCTACATTAAGGTCTTGACAATAAAGGGTCTACCAGAGCCTACCATACGTTTACAAATTACAATAGCCAATCACCTCCTTACCACACAACTATGTTTTAGCTGTACCTTATGTTCAATTGCTGATAAGTAGGATACAGAAGCTCTTATTCAGAAGATTATTTAGCTGGGAATGGCCTCTGGAAACAGAGGGATTTTCAGAAGCCATTGGAAAGTGACAGGGACAAGATTATCAGAAGGGAGGCTGAAGCAATGCATTAGCATTTGCAGTATCACAGAGCCTGAAGTTAAGCTTGGGGTGGACACTGTGGAAATACCTGGCTCGAATTCATCTCCAAGGTGAGGACCGTGTTTCTCTACCTTAGGCACTAACAGAACAGTAAGTCCAAGATCAGCAAGTCAGAAAGGTTGCAGCATCTGTCACTGGCAGCCTGGTCCTTTCAGCTAGGAGCCCTGCTGACAACCAGAGAATGCCAGCAGTCTACCACATCACCATAGTTCTGGGAAAGGGACACAGCCAAAGGTACAATTTCATCAACAGCTCCTGGCAGCTACCTCCACCAGGCAACTCCTATGGAAATCCCATCAGAAACTTTCTGGCCTTTCCTCCTCTGAGGGTCCTCCTTGGGATTTTGCTCACTGTGGAAGCAAAGGTGGAAGTGGCTGCAACCCCATTAACCTGATTAGAATCACAGAATATCTCAAGTTGGAAGGCACCCATAAGGATCATGGAGTTCAACTCCCTGATCCTCACAGGACTAGCTAAAACTAAACCATATGACTAAGACCATCATCCAGATGCCCCTCGAACTCTGACCAGCTTGGTGCTGTGACCACTTCCCTGGGAAGCCTGTTCCACTGAGCAACCACCCTCTCGGTGAAAAACCTTTTCCTAACATCCAACCTGAACTTGACCTGACGCAGCTTTATTCCATTCCCTTGTGTCCTGTCACTGGTCACTAGAGAGAGGAGATCAACACCTTCCTCTCCGCTGCCCACCTTGAGGAGGGTGTAGACTGCAATGAGGTCCCCCCTCATCCTTCTCTTCTCCAAGCCGAACAAGCCAAGTGACCTCAGCTGCTCCTCATAAGTCTTGTCCTCAAGACCTTTCACCATCTTGGTCACCCTGCTCTAGACACACTCTAATAGTTTGATGTCCTTCTTGTATCAAGGCACCTGTGGTGGCTTTTGATTGCTACAGTACTACTTATAGGGCACTTGTATCTTACACCCTCTTAAACAATTACCAGCTAACGACTCTCAGGCTTCACCAATATCATAACCATTCCCAGACGACTTCTTAGAATCACCATATATCTACCTCACTCAAGCACCAATCTGAACCTGGTCAAGTGCCAGCAATGCTAGCATTTACAGCACAGCAGGCCTGGATTTGAAATTCGTATGTAGAGCAGGAGGCCAGATCAATAGAAACAAAACCTGAGTCAGAGGAGAACTAAAAACCCTCACATTATTGCCTGAAAAGAGACAAAACATTCTCCTGATGGGCCACCCAGACTGCTAGACCAGGCACGATATGTGCACCAGTGCAGAATTTGACCCAGCAAATAAGAGACATTGAGAATGGAAGACTCCAACATGTCACCTTACAGTGATGCATAGGACAGTATCAGAATGCAAATGTTTAAAATACATCTCATTCACTTTTTCCTTACAAGATTTCAAACTAAACTTTTAAAATACATACTTTTCTACATTTCCAGACTATAAGGTATACTTAGCATCTTTTACATATTTGCATTCACAGCAAAAAATAGAAACTGACTACAAACGAGTATTCAGTGCTATAAGATAGCCCAAATGCATGATCTAGATCTGTCCTAAGTAGCCATAACAAAATTGAGGGACAGCGATCTGCTAATTTAAGACTAAATTGCACATCAGCCCAAGCGGCATGTTTCATCAGTTAACGGCTGTGAAAAAAAGGCATGTGTTGCATGTACAAAGAGATGCATCTTGCAGGGTCTGCGTTTGCAAGAGAGAATGTCTTCACACACACAGCCACAAATACACCAACCCTGATACCTCAAGACACACACAGGTGCAATTCTAGAAAGACATGCTCCGCAAGAAACCCTGTGCGACGCTGTGTGTATCATGGAACGGGCAAAGACGCACCGCGAGCAAAAATAAACCAGGGGAGTGCCTTCGCAGCTGCTCCCCGCTCAGCTGCGCTGACTCCCCCCCCCAGATGCCATCTCACCGAGGCCCAGCCCGGCTCCGTCGGCTGCAGCCTCCGCACACCGCGCTCAGCCCTGGGAAAGCCCCTTCCTTTGTAACCAGCAATCGCACCCAGTGCACCGCGCTCAGCGCGGGGGAGGCAAGATAACGACCGACCTGCAACACAATGGTGCGGGACTGGAGAGAGCCGAGGTGGCTGCGGGCACGGCGCTGTAGGCTGCGCCCTGCCACACCTCTGGCTCCATCACCGGCTCCATCACCTCCGCCTCCTGCCCACCTCCATCGCTCCCTCGCAGCCGCCGCCCCGGCGCCTCACCCCGCGCCTCCGCCCTCGCCCCGGCCCCCCTGCAGCTGGCCGAGGTCAGTGTTCCGCCGCCGCTGAGACCGGGCGACCACCCGCTGCCGCTCACCGTGCCGCGGCCAGGAGAGGATGCCGAGCGGCGAGGGACGAGCACGGCGCATCCATCTTCCCGCCGCCGCCGCGGCTCCAGCACCGGCCCCGCCGGCCTCCTGCGCGCCGACGCTGAGGGCGG
>JAVJGG010000043.1:22080666-22101103 GCA_035590195.1 Aviceda cuculoides
CGCCCTAGCCCCGGCGAGGCGGTGTGGGACCCGCTCGGGGCGGGCCCGGCGACGCCGGCCGGGCGGTCGCTGAGGCTGAGGGGCCTTCTCCCTCCGGCTAGAGCTGGGGCGACACGAAGCGTCCGCAGCCCGGGGGTGGGGGGGGCCCACGGCGCCCGGGAGCTCCCCCGAAGTAGAAAATTGGCGTGGGACAGGGGCGAGAGAGGGCCTAACGTCCCCGCAGCCGGAATCGCACCTCGGGCCCAAAAAGCGCCTTCCCGAAGGAGGGAGCCGCCAGCGAGGCGGGTGTCGAGCTGGTGTTCCCCGACGGAAAGGCGATCACGTTCTGGGGAGCGAGCTCCAGCCCAGGCTGAGTCGATCGGGGCTGTTCATGTATCCCGATAAACTGCAGAAGCAGTCGCGCTCCTGCGTAGCCCAAACGTCAGTGAGGTACACGTGCAAACAATGACCACAGAAGCCCCTGCTCTTCAGATTCTTCAGAAGCTTCCTCATCTCTATCCTTCTGGAGACTGACAGAGATGTCCTGGGAAGCGGTCGGGAGACTGACAATAATAAACACACCAAGAATTCCAATCATTATCCTTCTGGCACTTTACAGAGAAGGTACGTATCGCTGTTAGACCTGGTCAGATAAGGTGTTCATTTTTCTGTAAAAATAGACTCTTCTTTTTGTGGGCAAAGTGAAGACAAATGTTGCATTTTGGGGGTCTTTTTTCTAACCACAGCAACGTGCAGGAAAAAACATTCATGGAAATGAAAAGATAGTTTAGTTGGGTACTGGATTTGCAGGTTATCTCTGTTCTGTAAAGTGGTTCCCTAGTCAGTGGCAAAAGCAGAACAAAACTAGCGACAAAGGCTGAATTTTGAGTCCTCCAGCCTGAACACCAAATCCTTAATATCTAGTTCTTAGGCCTCACGTTAAGTGCCAATGTTTCAAACTTTTACCATGAAATCTTTCAGAAAACAAGAAGGAAACCTGGCACTAGAAGAGGTCTCAGAGTAAAGAGTCTGGTGCCGTATGCCTGACTCATGGCTGACCAGTTTGTCCTGGCTTCAGCTTTCTCACCTGGAAAGTGGAGGCATTTAGTCTTTCTCAGAGTTGTGTAAGAGATTCAGTTAATTTTTTTTTTCTTTTTGTTTGGCAGGATCTGTAATATAATGCCAAGGGATCCACTTGAGCATTAGATGCATCTAATACAGCCTAACACTTACCAAAGAGTGCAATAGGTTCCTCAGTTCAACACCATGTGAACTCTGTCCTTACGCACCTGAACTCACCTCAAAAGGAAGAGCACTTGCCATTTACATGACAAGCTCAAAGAGCCTGAAGTGGAAGACGCTATAAATGGGCTTTATAGAATTACAGTGTTTTCATAAAAAATATCCCATGGGCAGTTAACACATTCACTGATTGAAAAAAGCTGCAATGCCCAAAATAAAGCCAAGTTCTGTTTTTTAAAAGCTGCTGTCTGTATATGTCTAGCCTAAATGTTTTATTTTTCATGTCATGGTTACTGACTCAATAGCTCTGGAAATGGCCTTCTGAAAGACCAGTACAGTGTCTGCACAAGATAATGGAAGGTCTGAAGTATATAAAAAAGGGAAAAAACAACTGTGAAGAATACTAAGGCATATTACATAGTATGACTCCTCTGGGACTGCAGGCACTGTAAACTGTAAAATTAACTTAACAGGTTCTGGCAGGGTCAGTTCAGTGTCCTGATGACGGAAGGATCCTATGGCAAAGAGTCAGCAAAATAGCTTGTAAGCCCGTTCCTCTGTCAGCAAGCTCCTTGGGAGGCAGGGCTGTGGTGTCACAGATTCGTAGAATGGTTTGGGTTGGACTGGACCTTACAGATCATCTTGTTCCAATCCCCCTGCCATGGGCAGGGACATCTTCCACTAGACCAGATTGCTCAAAGCCCCATCCAACCTGACCTTGGACGCTTCCAGGGATGGGGCATCCACAACCTCTCTGGGCAACCTGTTCTAGTGTCTCACCACCCTCACAGTAAAAAACTTCTTCCTAACATCTAATCTAAATCTACCCTACATCTAATCTAAATCTACCCTCTTTCAGTTTAAAACCATTACCCCTCGTCCTATCACTACACGCCCTGATAAAGAGTCCCTCCCCATCTTTCCTGCAGGTCCCCTTTAAGTACTGGAAGGCTGCTATAAGGTCTCCCTGAAGCCTTCTTTTCTTTAGGCTAAAAAAACTCAACTCTCTCAGCCTGTCCTCGTAGGGGAGATGCTCCAGCCCCCTGATCATTGTCGTGGCCCTCCTCTGGACCCGCTCAAGCAGGTCTATGTCTTTCTTATGCTGCGGGCCCCAGAGCTGGACGCAGTACTGCAGGTGGGGTCTCACCCGAGCAGAGTAGAGGGGCAGAATCCCCTCCCTCAACCTGCTGGCCACACTGCTTTTGATGCAGCCCAGGATGCAATTGGCTTTCTGGGCTGCAAGCACACATTTCCGGCTCATATTCAGTTTTTCATACCCCAGTACCCCCAAGTCTTTATCTGCAGGGCTGCTCTCAATCTGCTTATTGCTCCACCCTGTATTTGTGCTAGGGATTGCCCCGACCCATGTGCAGGACCTTGCACTTGGCCTTGCTGAACTTCATGATGTTCACATGGGCCCACTTCTCAAGCCTGTCAAGGTCCCTCTGGATGGCATCCCTTCCTTCTAGACTATCAACCACCCCACTCAGCTTGGTGTCATCTGCAAACTTGCTGCACTCAATCCCATTGTCTCCATGTCCCCAACAAAGATGTTAAATAATACCGGTCCCAATATGGACCCCTGAGGGACACCACTCATCACCGGGCTCCACCTGGATATTGTGCCATTGACCACAACTCTTTGAGTGCAACCGTCCAGCCAATTACTTATCCACCAAGTGGGCCACCCATCAAATCTATGTCTCTCCATTTTAGAGACAAGGACGCTGTGTGGGACAGTATCAAATGCTTTGCACAAGTCCAAGTAGATGACGTCAGTCGCTGTTCCCTTGTCCGCCAATGCTGTAACCCCATTGTAGGCGGCCACCAAGTTCATCAGGCACGATTTGCCCTTAGTGAAGCCATGTTGGCTGTCACCAATCACCTCTCTGTTTTCCATGTGCCTTAGCATAGTTCCCAGGAGGCTCTGCTCTGTGATCTTGCTGGGCACAGAGGTGAGGCTGACCTGTTCCCCAGGTCTTCCTTTTTTCCTTTTTTAAAAATGGGGGTTATGTTTCCCCTTTTCCAGTCAGTGGGAACTTCACCAGTCTGCCAAAACTTGTCAAATATGATGGATAGTGGCCTAGCAACTTTCATCTCCCAGTTTCCTCAGAACCCTCAGATGCATCTCATCAGGTCCCATGGACTTGTCCACATTCAGGTTCCCTAGATGGTCTCAAACCTGATCTTCTCTAATGGTGGGAGATTCTTCATTCTCCCAGTCCCTGCCTTTGGATTCTGTGAATTCAGCAGCTTGGCTATTGCACTTTCCAGAGAAGACCATGGCAAAGAAGTTGTTGAGTACCTGTTGTGGTTTAATCCCAGCCAGCAACTAAGCACATGCAGCTGCTCGCTCACTCCCCCCCCACCCCCAGTGGGATGGGGGAGAGAATCAGGAAAAAAAAGTAAAACTTGTGGGTTGAGATAAAGACAGTTTAATAGGACGGAAAGGAAGAAAATTAATAATAATAATAGGATTGGAATGTACAAAACAAGTGATGCACAATGCAATTGCTCACCACTCACTGACCTATGCCCAGTTAGTTCCCGAGCAGCAATCCCCCCTCAGGCCAACTCCCCTCAGTTTATATACTGGGCATGATGTCACAGGGTATGGAATATCATTTTGGCCAGTTTGGGTCAGCTGCCCTGGCTGTGTCCCCTCCCAACTTCTTGTGCCCCTCCAGCCTTCTTGCTAGGTGGGCATGAGAAGCTGAAAAATCCTTCCCTTTTAGTCTAAACACTACTTAGGAACAACTGAAAACATCAGTGTGCTATCAACATTATTCTCATACTAAATCCAAAACATAGCACTATACCAGCTACTAGTAAGACAATTAACTCTATTCCAGCCAAAACCAGGATAGTACCTCAGCCTTCTCCATGTCAGTTGTAGCCAGCTTTGTACAGTTGTAGTTTCTTTCATCTTCCTTTGTTGTCCTATGTACCTGAAGAAACCCTTGTTATTTTTTATATCTCTACCCAAATTCAGCTCCAGCTGTGCCTTGGCTTTCCTGATCCCCTCCCTGCACTCCCAGGCCCTATCCCTATAATTTCCTCAGGATGTGCATCCCTGCCTCCACTGCCTATGCATTGTGTGTCCTCTAATTCCTAAGATTTTTAATTGGGACTTAAAAAAAATTACTGGCAGTCAACCTTCTTGAGGTCTTTTCTGTTTATCATTCATAAACATTTTCCCTTATTTCCACCAGTTAGAATTCTTTGCTGAATCACAGTTCCCTTGTCCCAGTAAAGACCTTGATCTTGGTAGTTAAGCCATTGGATTCTTTGTCCTCAGTAAGTATATTTGGGCTGCTTCTTCCAACTGACCTTTTGCCATCTCTACCTGCAAGTAAGAGCACTTGCAGCCTCTCGTAAGAGGGGCAAAACTGCATGGTCTCTAGTGACTGAATTATCCGGTTAGTTGACCAGAGGGTGTCAGGGAGCAGCAAAGGCTTGATGCTGGGCAAGGGAAGGCAAGCCAGGAGCAAAGGGTGACAAAAATTTTACAAATGGTCTCGTTCATATCCTCAGGTTTGCATGCAGTAATTATGGGAGTGCTTGCAAAAAATGCCAAGATCCAATTTTGCTGCTTAAACACATCTGCTGTAGAAATGGGGGTTCAATAGGTGCTAAGAAGCATAAAGCAAAACAGAAATTTCTAGAGATGCCCAGAATTAGGAAAATGGGATCACTCTGCTGTATGTACACAGTGCAAATACATTGTACAGATGGCCAAGTGCTGTGATGGTACTGCCTTGCCTGCAGGTTTCCTGGTGTGCCCACCTGTATCATCAGTCTCACAAAGCACAGGAAGCTACAGATAAACAGAAAGGGCTTTTAAAATGCTTTTTCCTTAAGTAAAATCATGCCACAGACATAGGGATAACGCTGTAATAAATTTGTAGGGGTGAATAAGGACACTAATTCTGAAACAAAGGCGTAGTTATCTTTTTGCCTCTACTGTTGCAGTTTTAATTGCAACACTGACACCAGTGATACCTCAACTAGTACTTCCTGCCCTCTCTCCCCAGATAAGGAGTCACTGTCACCATCTTACAGCAGCCGCAGGAGCACGATGGGTAGCACTGGTGCAAGAGGGACCGCGCGAGGCAGCACCTGCACACATGCAGCCTTCAACCACCTCTTGTCAGCATCCTTCAACATACTATTGCATGGCCCTCTGCTCATCACTGTAGTAACAGAGAACTTCCACTATTCAGCAGCCTCAGACCCAAGGTGCCTACAAGCTCTCTGCCAGCAGCAGGGCTGATAGGAGCCAGGTGGTCTCCCAGGAGGCAGGTCATGTAATGAGGTGGACAAATAGCCCAGCGCACTCCTTCCTCTGACCCGTGTTAGCAGATGTGCACAGGAGTCCTGGTGGAAGAAATCGGGGATCATCCCTTCTCCCCTTGAGAAACACCACAGTGTTTCCGAAGAAGGAATGTTTATGATACTCAGCACAGGTAATTTTTTTTTTTCCTCACTGGAAAAAAGTTAGTTTCTGGTTAGTTTCAAAGAAAATCCAGCATGTCTTTATTAAGATGCAAATACCAGTGTTCGTTTACCACATGAAGCTCAGCAGCAGCATAATCATAAAAATAGCTCAAGTGGATGTAGGGTTTTCCCTCCATTATTTTTAAAGGTTAAAAGAAATAAATACATAGGAGCCACAGTAACACACACTATATTACACCAAATGCCTAAGTTGAATAAACACAGAGGTCTTATACAGTCCCATTACAAGACAGGAGTCACAGTTAACATACTGTATAGCTGGACCCTAGCCATACATATTTAAAGACAGGTTTAGACAGGCCACAAGCTACATTGATTCCAGTTACATTATGACATTTTTTGACCCACTTACACAACACAGCTGAGTAAATCATCATGATGGAAAAAATCAGTTAACAAAATCATTCAAGCAGGACAGACTTACACAGCATAGATGTATAGGGAAAGACTCACAGTGAAAAGAAAGGAAGAGGGAAGTCTGAACGAGGCCAAGCAATCACATTTGCTAGTAATAGGCCAGCTGCCTGGAATAAATAGGATAACTGAGGGAAGCCTCTATCTCAAGATAAAGGAAAAGGCAAGAGGTTTCTTGGATGAAATAGATCAGGCAAGCAATAATCTAAGAACCGGAATGTAATTTTAAATGAGCTGAAGAGTAGAAAACATGAATGCCTGAAATGGAGCACACACTAACGCTCTTTGAGAACAACTACTAACAGTAGCAGTCAAACAGAAGAGGAGCAGGGACTGTTTCAGGCAGATATGCGTTTGATTCTGCACGGCAGGTGTGTCCAATGCTAACACGCTCACGGGCTATCAGTTAGGCTGGTTTCCAATTTCTGGGGGTGATCAATAATTAGAGCTTTAGTTGGGGATTCACATTGCCCCAAAATGGTTATTGACACAAGAGCCTCAATTAGTTTACTGCAAGAGCCCTGGGCCGTGGAGGGGAACTCCAGAATCACCGAACAAATGCAGCCTGCATCATATACCTGGCATAAAGAAGAAAGATTTTAGAACTGCTCTTTATTCAGACAGTGCAATTAGTAACTCCTGAGATTTACTGTGTTCAATAAGCGCAGAATTCTGAACAAGAGAAAGGCATTTCAAGAAAAATAAGTTTCACTCTGGATTTAGCAAATGGTTATATTTGGCAGCAGCCTGGATGTACAGGAGAGAAACAGATGATTCCAGCAATACACTTCTGTTGCAGGTGTCTAAGCACCAATGAAGCAACATCTGGAGGATACAGACAGGCAGATTCCAAAATGAAATGCTGAGAAAAGATGAATCAGAATATGGACAAATTCACATTCACATCACTGGAACAGGTCTATGTCTACAACCAGAAAGACAACAAGTACGCAGAAGTAGCAAAAAAGGTGCATTGGTTTACAACCAAGAGCATTAAAATGTAGGAAAAAGTGCCTAAATAACAGTCAAGCTTTGGCTACTACAGTACTCAAGCAGAACATTCAAAAGTTATAACAGCTGAAAGATCTTGCCCCAGCTCCTGCATATCCCAAGATCATTCTCTGTTCTGTTCCTTCATTGCAGATTGTGTCCTGCCATGATACTAATCACTGACTGAGAAACAAGAACACTTCAGCAATGGTGGACTGACAGCTGAACGGTAGCAAAAAATATTAACTGATCACTGGCTACGTATGCTAATAAAATAAATGTCAGAAGACATAGCTATCCATCTAGGCCACAACTTCAAAACAGTAGATTTAGAAAGCTCCTAAACCGCAAAGTTCCTTTGTTTCTGCAAAGGAATGCAGAAAATGACGTAACACGCCAAGGTTATCAGTGAAACTCCATGTAGCTAGCCCAGGAAATGGCAACGGCCAGCTGTGATTCTGGAAACAGCACATCCTGCAGTGTATCAGGTAGAAATACTAAAAGAAAGACTAAAACAATCTCAGAATAAGCAGTTTCACTAATAGCAGTTAAAACTTTGGAAAAGAGTTCAAAAAAAATGTTTAACAACGGAATAGGTCTTCTTGGTTTGTTTTATAGAGTGATCCTCCAAAGGATGATAGCTTGAAGAGAAGTAGCTACACCTATTAATAGTATTGTTCATTTCAGTAACGTCCTTTCAAGCAAGTGTGTTAAGTACAGAAAGACTGTAGGAGAGGTGAATAATGGACAGTGGAGTACTATGACTGAACCAAGATAAAAACAGACTGAACCAGGATAGAAGGAAGACTGTCGCTCAGTACTGGAGGACACATATGTCTAGAAATCAGTTTGTTTCCAAAATTTAACCCCATTATGCACAATTTTAATTGGTAAATGTGACTGATGTGAAATCCAGCATCTGCTTTGAAGAGATCTGTCAATACAGTAACAAAATAGAACATTAGAATGACTTTTTTTTCCCCAAACTCTCACAAAGTATTAAGCAGCTAATGTTAATAGTTCTCTATAAGACTGACTGTTCCTAGAACACAGAGTTTGAAAGTTTTTCTTCAATGCCTCAGGTATTAGAATGCTCTCATAGGTTTAATGATTATTTATCCTAAATATAAAGCTTATTTGTTTTACCAGAAGGCAAAGACAGAACTAGTAGATTTGTTTTGCTGCACAAATTGTTTAATTCACATTATAAGAACTTGCTGTTTATGTGCATAAGAATCGATCATCAATTGTCATTACAAACTACTGATTTTTATAGGTCACTGGTGTTTGTAACAAGATGTGACACATTATTTATGTATTATAAGATACTAGAAAGCTAGTAGACTGACTTGTAATTTTAAATATAGTAATAGACCATATTAAAAAAAGGAGGAGGTCCCATTACATCTTCAGTTTTAAGACAGTAGGTAACTTCTACTTATGTGTCATTTTCTCCTTATTCTTAACAAATCACTCCCACATTGTGCAATAGATATCATTACCAATAGGGACGGTCACACTTCCATAGCTGGCATAACATAGCAGATGTGTCAATCAGCACACTTTCATCAAACACAACTTTCTGAACTTGGCATTAAGTGCCATTATCTAAGCTAGGGGTAGGGTAGACGAAATGATGAACTCACAGTCCTCATGACCCAACTTAGACATAATTGCTCAACCCTACTGCATCTTTTACAGATGAGTATTTAAAGTAGGTGTATCTGGAAGAAGTATCCTCCACATCAAGGGAAACCATTTCACTGATTATCCCGATAGAAGCCTCTTCAAAACCCAGCAGGCAAGGCGCATCGTATCAGATCAATGCCATTCCACTGTTTAGATCTGGTGAATACAGTTAATCCTTACAGCCAGCCTCCCACAATGACATCGGGATACTGGATTTAATGCAGGACCTTCATAAGCACCACAGCTGGGACAATCTTAATTAAAAAACATTCAGTTGAAACTTGGACTATTTCCTCCTAAGGAAATCTTCAGACAATTACAAAACTCAATGGGAGATTCCACTATTGGATAGCCCGGAGGAAGCTGGAGCTTGTTTAGCATGAACATCTGCAGATTATTCGTAACTGTAGCTTGTTGATAATGCATGAATATATTCATAGTTGGTTATTCCTAATTCATAACCCAAAACGTATACAAACCTCAAGTACTTTTCAAAAGACCTCCAGGTTGTATCAAGCTTACAGGTTGTAACTGAGTAGCACCAAGACATTTGGCCAGAGTTGTCCGAGATCACAAGTCAAACTGATACCGCAAACTGTTGGTCGTTCTTCACACGTCAGGAGAGGGGGAGTGTTGACGGGTAGGGGTAGGCAGAATAGCTACCAACTGCACACAAGCAGGCTGCTGGTCAGTAACCTTTGTCTGACTGAGACTTATAACTCATCACCATAGTGTGTTCCAACAGCAACCCTAACTGGGACTAGCCAGCAAACAGGAAAAAAACCACAAAATTGTGGATACCCTAGGTCCAGGGTTGAGACTGAACAAGATACCCAACATCTAGACATGGATACTGAAGAGACTGGAGAGACCAGAGAATGTGAACACGTACTTGAGTTAAGTCACTGAAAGCATATACATGTTCCACTAGCAAACTTCAAGCAAGTAAGAACAGGATCATGCCACTTCTACCGTTTCTAAGTGCACCTAAGGGCAATGTCCTCTTGTTTATGTTAATCTGTTCATTTATGGTAACATACTATGGTGACATTTCCTTACTAGGAAGACGATTAATTATCAGCTGAAACCAGGACAATGGTCATGGCTGTAGTAAGGGGGCATATGCATGCATCTTTGAAATTTACACTTAAACCTTACTATGGGCCAAATGTGTAAACAGGGAGGAGCAGCAGCCCTCCCCTGCACCATACTGTCCACCAGATGTGTCAATCCTTAACAAAATGATCCATTTTGGTTCATCCCATTTCATTTGCTACAGTACACGCGAAAGCCGCACCATAAAAGAAGCCCAAGGACAGTAACTTAATCATTATTTTTTAATTGTGCTATCCCACTGGCTGCTTTTCTACTGAAAGCCAAAGTATCTGTCAGATCCACAGAATGGCAAACAGGTGTCACGTATGGCTACCTGGAAAACCTCTGACACTTCTTAGTCCTTCAACGTAGACATGGCACCTATATCTAAGTGCCTATATCTACTGCTTTAGTGGAAGATCTGTGTAGTTCAAGACAAGCAGAAGTCCTTAAGTAGCCAGGCAGGTAATAGTTTCTGATGTAGACAGCAATGGTACCACTAAGAGATCATCCAGAGAAGTTCAGTAAAGACCAGAGGTAACAGGGCAGAATCAAACTTCAAATACATTTTAACTCAAGCAGACAAGCTCTTCCCCATCCCTCAGTTAGGAGTAGTCCTGCATATTGGAGCACATCTGCCCTCTGACTGGAATGACTTAGTGAGAAGTACAAGCAGGTTCTCACATCTCAGCATAGGCACTTTCACATAGGCTCCACCTTTGCCTGTTGGGGCACATCCTACTTCAGCTATGGCCTCTAATAACTCCTACCCTTCACGTGAAGGCAACAATGAATGTAGAAATTTCACTGGAAAGAAGAGGTTGCAAGCCCCATCTGCAATGTCACATCCAATGCACAGATTAGAAGTATCAGCATTGTTCATGGTGTTACAGAAGACAGATTGAGTGGGGAGACACGACGTGTGGGAGTGTTGTTGGCTGACAATGACGCAGGGAGGAAAAAGGGAGCAGCAATATCTGTGGATGATGTTTCTCCTTGGTTGCGAAGCTGTAAGATCTGCCGCAGCAGGGCCTTTCCTTCTTCTCTAGTCTGAAAGCAATTTGTAAAAAACAAAACAATACACCTATGGATGGGTGGTTTCTGGATCAAATTCAGTTTGTAAGCAGTATAAATTGTAGTAGTTTGTCATTCTGTAAGGCTGCAAGCTATAAAAACCATCCCCATTTCTTTTTTTCCCCTGCTACTTAAAAATGTTAAGGTATGTCACTTTTTTCTTTTAGTCTTTCCTCCTTTAACTCACCTGATTTACATGTTACTTTGGGTATTTCAGACAGTGGTACCATCAACCACTGAAGCCTTCTAAATATTCCAGCAAAAAGTAGATGGGAGAAGTTTCAAATAAGCTGAATTCAGATCCTCCAGAGTTCCAGACAGCTTTATTAAGGATAGGCCAAACACCCTGCACTCACGGGTAGTGTCTACCACTAGGCTGAAGTTAAAAATCCAAATTGTCCCCTTACAGAACATCTCAGAATACAGAGTCACATATAAAACCCAAGTACTGTTATATCCTCTGCACCGTCTACACACAGATGATAAAAAAAAAAAAGTTATATGAGTACCAGTACTACATAATGTGGGGGAGTCTGTGATCAATTAGCCACTTCCTCAGGACCAAGATTTTCAGCAGTCTTAAGACTGCCATATGAAGCCTCAAATTCTTTTATTTAATGAGACCACCAATGAGACATGGTTCAATTTTACTATCTAAACCATATTCCATTATTTTAGTCAATCATAAGCAGCCTTAGTGATCAGGTATACAATACCACCATTCGGGATGTGACCTGCATGGCAGACAGCCCTCATTCCTTCAATAAAGGATTCCTTCCACTCTGAGAGGAAGCGAGAACAAGGTCATAGATCCCTTAAGAAAGAACACCGAAGACTGCACAACTACTCACATCATTGAACGCACAGCATTTCTGCGCACATGCTGAGGCTTCATCCCAGAGCTTACACTTGAAGTAGTACTGGGCCAGGTAACGGAAGGCAGTGCTGACCTCCAGGTGCTCCACTATCTCCTACAGCGAGGGGGGGTAAAAACCATCATCTGTTGGTTCCTGCCTTCCAAGGTAGTTCTACACCATGTTTACTCCCCCTTTTATTCCCAAGATATCATCTTACCCCACAGGAATAGATATCCTGGATGTATTTGATATAGCACTGAGCTGCCTGTTCAGATTCATTCAGCTGTTCGTGCAGCCTAGAAAAGGAGAAAAATGGGCCACTGGAACAAGACCGCACTGAAGACATTCTTGGCCTATGAGAAAGTACCTACTTAACCTGACCTGGACTAAAGCCAGATCTTTTCCTTCAGAATTTGCAAGACATGCACCACGTACTGCCTTTCATGGAAAGAGATGATCCAGCTTGAGAACATTTACATTACGAGGAAGGGAGCCAGTCGGATACTAACTGCTAGAGGCAGCAACAACCAAAGCAGGGCGTTTGCTTATTCTGTTAAATTTAAAGCTTTTAACAGACCTTTGCCATCCTATTCTAACTGGCTATTTCCTCCAGCGCTCCTTCTTCCCCCACTACATCCCAAAAGTCTTTGTACAGCAGCTTCACCTTTCACTTATCCTTTTCTTTCCCGTTCACTTTTTCCACTTTGTATTACTTTATCCCCACCAAAAATTAGTGCTGGTGTCAGAGTGTTCACATTTATTTCACATTTGACCCTTTCCCAATGTCACAACCATGTACTGGGGAAATAAAAAATAATAATAAAGTTAAAAAAAAAAAAATCAATCAATCTACAATTTTGTACATCATCTACCATCCTGGATTGCTTTAAGTTTCAATACAACAAATACAGTTGCTAGCACCGTATTTCAGAGGTCCCTTGCAACCCACATTATGTTATAATTCCCTCTAGTTATCCTGAGGGAAACAAAGCTAAAGCTGGACACCAGAATGTGCAGTGACTACAGACCTAAAGATACCAGTTATTACATAGCTCCTAAAGTAATACTGCCTAACAGCAATCCCACTTGTTTTAAATTTAGTATTTTATCATTAGGTATCAAAGTGCTAGTTGCATTTAACATAGTATTGACAGTTCAGTGATAACACAGACTCACTTTGCTAGTTTCACCAGTGCCATTTTCTCCACATCTCCCACAGCATAAGCTCTCCAATAGCACTGTCAAGGAAGGAAAGTCAGTCAAGCACATCACAAATATTACTCAGCTCATGACTCGTGCAAGCAAGTTAGAAACAGAAAACTACGTGGCTTTCCAGCAAAGGGGCATGTATCATCTGTAGACGACTTTTTATTTATCAGCTGGCCTAGTTACACTGCAGCAGAACCTCCCCAATTGTAACCGCCACAGAAATGGTTTCAATAAGCTCCTAACAACATGCCACAGGCATTTCTGGTAGCACTGCATACACAATTTTGCTGCGACTCCACCTCGTGTCCTGGGAGACATCCTAATGTCTCACTCCATGGATCAGTTCTCACTTACCTTTTTAGCTTCCACCAGCTGATTGAGTTTCTCATAGCATTCTCCTAGAGCAACCAGCATACGAGAATCATTTGGTCTGTAAAAGAGCAATTCCTAAATGTAGTTTAACAGCCTGCTGATCTGACAAGGGGGGGGGTGGGTGTGGATGTGAGGGGGGTAAAAATCTACACCTGGCAGTGTCCGTCATCCTCTCTTGCATAAAACATCACTTATACTCCTGACCAGAGTTCCTGGGCATTTGACTGACAAAGCCTTTGTTAACTAATACAACTAAAAGGATTTGGAGTAGTGAGACTACACAAATCACATATCATTGATGTTGTTCTCCCTTCCCCAGCTTAGCTCCTGTGTGTATATTCCTTAGCTAGTAGCAACCACGTCAGAATGAACACCAATAAACATGGCTCCGTTCTCAACTATACCTGAGCTGGTGGGCCCGTCGGTAGTAATACAGACAGTAAAATGGCATTTTGAGGATTTCATAGGTTTGCCCCAAGCCATACCATGCTCTGTAGTCCCTTTTGTTCACCTCTATTGCATGTCTGTCAAAGAAAAGGAGACGAACTAGTCAGAAAGCAGTCAGGATTAAAACCAAGACAGAGTTCAGCAAAAATAACAAAATATAGAAGATTCTACTTCAATCCTTATGTATGCAGACTCAGACACTATTTTGTGCAGTACATGAGTGATACCTATAAGCCTGGATAGCTGCAGATGTGTTCTTCATTTCCATATATTCATGTCCCATAAGTGTCCAGGCTCCCAAATAACGAGGATTCAGTTTCAAGGCCCTCTGGAAATAGAGTGCTGCTTTTTCATGCTGGGAACGCAAGCTATAATAATTCCCTAAAGCAGAAGTCACAATATTTAAATAAATTTTAAAAAAACCCACAAATAAACAAAAAAACAGCAGAGAGGCAGAAAAAAGGTGGAAGAGGTATTATCTACTACCTCCTAACTTAAATTATAAAAAGAAAGAGTCCTGTTAAAGGGAGATCTGATTCAAACTTCAAGAGACATAACAGCAGTCTGTTCTCCAGTGTTCTGGTCAATCCTTTTCCAGTTGTACCAATCAATTAAGATCCCATCCCCTTGGCCTTAGAACTTATGTCATGATCCAATTAGTTAATTTCCTGGTCCTGACACACAATTATTTCCATTGGAGTTTCAAGACTATAAAGGGATTATTAGCTACATGGATCTTCATAATGAATTCTTCAACTCCTTTCTGCACTGATAGTATTACAGCAGCTCTTTCAGAAAGAAGTGAGGGAAAAGGGTACTTGGTCATTTGGTCTGCTTTTTAAGCTGCCTGAATCCACATTCACCAAGTGGTTTTGACAGCCTTGCTGGTTGATCATTTTCACAAGTGTTTCTAAGATTTTGTTGCACAGCCTGCGGACAGCATAATAAGAACGTGGAAAAGAGCTGGCTCTCACCAATTACACAGCAGGTCTCAACACGATACTTGTCTATCTCACAGAGATTGTGAGCCAGGTAGCTCAACTCAGGCTTCATGCTCTAATGAAACAAAGAAATGAAAGTGATGAGAAAAGGAGTGTGTTACAGTTTCAAAGAAAACCTAGGCAGTTAGCAATGCATACATTGCATCTATTTCATGGAGTTGTGAAGCAGAAAGAAGCTGAAAGCCTATATTCAGAGAGGCTAGACAGCATCAGCTGCTTTGCTATTGTTTAACGTACCTCTGATAGATAACATCATTATGGACAGGCAATAGAAAGAGTGCTTACCCTTACGTACAACAAATTGGAGAATGTGTCCATGTTTTCTATCCTGTAAGGATCTTGTTTCCTTAGCTCGTTAAAGATGGATAAAGCTTTGTCAATATCTGAAGAAAGAACGGCAGATGGGAGAACAAGAACTATAGATGCCAAGTTTGCATTAAGAGGCTCGTTCCTGCTAGTTATAGTTAGTAAGTGTCACTGACCTCGGATGTTGTGGTAGGCAACTGCAATCTGAGAGATGATGTAAGTGCTTTTGGAAAATCCTGCATCAATGAGACTCTGATACTTCTGCAGAGCCTCCTCTATCAGCTGCAGCTCTGTATAAATGTGTGCAAGAAAGAACTCTTTCATCCATGTATCTGGCAAGGACAGGAACTTCAACTAGCAAGAACCAAAGAAGAGGAGGAAGAGATGACAATCAGTAGTATTCTAAGAGCCACCTGTGGCAAAGAATCCATTATCTTCCCTCCCATGATTTAGCAGATGGTCTCGAGGTAGGAGGTTTTCCTGCAATCGCTTTCTTAAACCATAACACCAGCTACAAAAGATCAGCATTAGGACCAAGAATTAATATCAGGTTCTTCCACAGGAGAGACTAAATAATGCCTATAAATTGAGAATATTGAAACAGGAAAGGAGCATTAAGACATCCAGTCTAAAAAGCAGTACAATATGGACAACATAATTCTACTTAGTCACTCTCAATCCATTTCCACGACTGCTGAAATTGCAGAAGAATTGAAGCCATTTCATTTGGTCAATTAGTGAAGAAATTGTCTTCAAATCTGACAGCACCTGGCTTGTGCTTCAGCCGCTGGCCTTTTTTTTCCATTAAATTCAGAAGTCCTTTGAAAGACTATACTTTCTTCCTATGTTTGAACATCAATATCATATCACTATTTTTGATAAGCTAAGTGAACAGACTCCAAATAATGTCATCAAAAATGCATCTCCCTTTTTCCACAAATCAGTAAGGCTCTCTTCTGTGCCTCCTCTACTTTTTTAAATATTCCACCAGCCAGAATTGACTGAAGAATTCCAGGAGTGGCGTCATAAAATCCCATGCATAAAGAAAAATAACCTATTTTGGCTTCATATCTAAGCTCCGTTCTTTGATACAGTTCATGTCCTATATGCAGCTTTGTATTTGACAAAGGCAATACCTACATTATTGTTTTAGGTTTAAAGGCAGTGATTCTATATATCCTTTCAGGCCACCAAAAGTGCTCAATAACTGTGGAAATAGAACTAGATTAAGAAAAAAAAATAATTTGGAGAATCTCCATCCTTTGACAAGGCAATAACCCTGCTGACAACTACTTCAGAATATACAAATTAGCCATTTCTTAAACCACCTTGTGGGTAAATGGTAACAAGTTAGCCCTGCTGGTATAAAGATTCTCAAGCTACAGCATGCCAAGCAAGAAAAGAGGCTTTAACGATATTGTTTACAATCTTGTATTGCCTTGCCTGATAGCAAGTCTCAAAGAATAAAGCAGTGGGCGACATCAATCTTGTGGCAACTGAATCATTGGTTACTGCATCAGGTTAAACTCTGGAATTTGTTACCACATTTTGATATCTCCCAAGTTTTACCATCTCTTTATCCGTAATCAAGTTGCAAAGTTCCAGCCAGGCTCCCCAGTGCAAAGGTAAGACATGGGCAGCTTCAACGAACACATCTATTGCTTCTTTCACCAGATCCAGCTTCCGCAGCACGACACCATACCTGTAAATAAAGTTATCAAGTTAATCAGAAACATAAAACTCTGCATATCCACACAAATACACATGAATACATTAAAGATACATGCAGACACTTACAGATAAAGGCCAAATCCATCCAGTTCCCGTGCCTTGTGTTTCTTGCTGAGCTCAACTCTCAATTCTCGTAGAGCTTCATTTTTCACCTGTCCTTTTTCCAGAGGTCCTTCATGATGAGAAAGTCAAACAGCTAGTTTTCCATCAAAAGTCCTACCACACAATTAAAAAGTCTAGGGTATATTCAGAATCATCACTGACATGACCTGAAGGCTTCCCAGCCTGTGATTATTTTCCTCTTTTAAAAATAAAATCACTTAGTCTGATCACCTGCTTTAACAGAAGAACTAATAGATGAAAACCTGTAATCTGTATTAAACCAATGAATTGAGAGAGAATGAAAGAAATCATGTTACAGCACACTATTATCCAAAAATAGAGGGGAAAGCCATAAAACCAAGATGATTTACATGAAAACGCATTACTGGAAGCTTCACTATATTGTCTTGTGTTTTTTGACACCAGAGGCTTACCCAAACTATCCACTGTCTCATCGTCCTTCTTCTTTTCCCCTGACTGTGGAAAAAGAGAGAAGAAAACCAAGATTACATTACAATAGCATATTCCTTATGTTTGCTGCAATGCCAATGGCAGCATGTAAATTGAGTTTTCACAAACATCACAGTTCTAAAAAGAAGACCCTTATCTCTCTTCCCCCAAACATATAATTTGGACTTCCAGGTGGTCATTCAGAACACAATAGGCAAAAAATAAGGTGTGCCAGGGAGGGGAGGGAAGCAGAGGAGTTCAGTACTAAAAGGCGACTTTTCCTTCTATCTTACCAGGTATCTAGAGTACATATACAAGAAGTAAGCTTTCTGACTCTTGCAGCCCCGTAGAAAATAGGCAGCCCTGTCATATTCCTTTAGATCAAAGTAAGACTTGGCTAATGTATAGGCATCCAGATCACGAGCATCCTCCTGCAGGGACACAGAAGAGTTTTAAGACCTCAGAAGCTCTGACATGCTTTAAGAAAACCATCTAGTTACAAACATATCAATAAAATTGCTCTGAAAGCTAAAAATAGAGTTTAGCCATTCTCAAAGATGGTTTGAGTACAATCAGACAAGTCTCTCCACTCCCTCACATGATCAGGTCCCTAGTTCTCAAATAATGAATACAGACTAGTTAGAAACATTTAAAATAAAATGTGAGATTCCGGAAAACAAATTGTGGCAAGCTGCCAGAGGCATGAATTAGCTGTTCAAAAAGTAGGAATAACCACAAATAAGAAACTTACTCAGGAATTCTGTATCAAACAATATTAACCTGCTAACTTAAATGCAAACATTTCCGTGGCCTTGACATGCACTTATGTTACAACTCTATAATTTAACAAAACAGGCATATACCTAAAAGTCCTACTGTACACCTATGGAGGTGGGGATGGAGCTACAACTTGTTTCTCTTGTCTCCTAAGGAGCACAAGTTTAATAGCACAAAATAATTTGTATTACAATAAATTTTGGCCTTAGAAAAGATGAACAAAACCAAAAATTAAGGAGCATGACTTCAAATTTTGCTTACGGTGTATCTCATTCAGGGCACAGCAACACATGAAATTGAATGCTTTCCTCTGGGAAAACATATTCAGCTCCATCTGCCCCATTAAATATATAAGGGAAGGGAACTTCACAGCATCATAAAACAATCAGCCCTCAAAGCAGCCTCCTGCACGTGTTTTCGAACGGGTCGCTATCCCATTTTTTTCCTCAACAGCTGTGGACGGGATTAAAAAGCAGCCGGCGGCCCCTGCCAGCAAGCAGAACTGCAGCACTTGCTCCTGGAGCTCACAACCACTTCCAAGAGCACAGAACGGCCCCAGGCCCGCCCGGGTGCCCGTTGCCGGCACGGCAGCGGGCCCCGAGCGGGCCGCGGCGCCGGAGCAGCGCTCGGCCGGGCCTCCCTTCTCCCCAGGCCGTACCTCCGTGAGCGCAGGGGGCGGCGGCAGCTCGCTCAGCGGCAGCGGGTCCAAGGCAAAGGCCAGCTCGGAGGCCCTGCGCGGAGAGAGACCCGTTAGCGCAAGGCCGGCCGGCCCAGGACTCGCCCGCCCGCCACGCTCACCACTTCCCGCTGTGCTGCAAGCCGCGCTCCCGGCTCCGCTCCGCCACGCTCAGCAGCTGCTTCTTGATCTCCCGCAGGTCCGAGAAGTCGCCGCTCCCGAGCCCTGCCGCCACCCCCGCGGCCGCCATCCCGCCGGCGGCGCCTCCCAGCCAATCACAGCCCCCCACACTGAGCGCCCTTCCGCTCTGTAGACGCAGCTTTCTCCTTGGGTGAGCTGGAGAAGCCTCGCTCCCAATCGGAGGAGGCGCGCTGAAGCCTTGACGCCCGATTGGCCAGTTGTCGCGAGGTCGCGTTCTCATCGCGTAGCGCTCGGCAGCGGCCGCCGCAGCGGGAGCCGGGACCGGGTCCTGCCTGAGGAGCGGCCCCTCGTCCCCGCTCCCCGCCCGCTTGTCTGGGGCCGGGGCCCTTCCTGGGAAGTGTCCCTTTTGGAGCGGGGAGGGGGAATTACAGCAAAAGCAGATACTGTGGAAAAGACTAAACGTAAGGGTTCTGAATGCGCCTTTGCTTTGTGGAGGAGCGGGCCTGTTTATGGCAGTGCCGTCCTTCCCTCCCCCATTCCGGAGCTTTGCCTTTTTTTTATGCCTAAGTGCTTTGCACCTGCTTTTTGCATGCGCTCGGAACGTTGTCAACGGTTTGAGGCTTTGTGCCTTTCCACTAAGGTAGATAATTATCTTTCTTTAACAGATGTCTGCGCTGAGGTGCAGAAGCTAATGTTTTTTAAGGCTACAGAGTGACAACGAACAAGGACTAGAGAAATCTGGAGGAAGTGATAGCATATGTCCATACATTTTGTGTGGTTTGTTCAAACTTTTATGGTTTTAATATTTTGTACCTTCTATGAAAACTGGTTTGCTGCTAGATGACTGCATAAGTGAGATTTGATAAATGAACATTATGGTTGAAACAACAGACAAAGGGTAACCAGGGAGATAATTACAAAATTGTAGTCAAGTGATTAACTAGTAATTATTCATAAGGTTTGCCGTTCTTTGCTCTTATGACTAGATGTTCCCATACACTAGATGAGAACAGTGTTGAAACTGACCACATGTGATTGAAACTGCATTAAGGTTCAAGATCAAAGAACAAGGACAAGAATAAAGACTTCAAGGAGAGCCAACAAGAACTTCAAATGGGTCGATGGTCGCAAAAGTAGCTCTTTGACTCGAATGATCCTTCACTGCGCATGTGTCCTGGTTTCAGCTGGGGTAGAATTAATTGTCTTCCTAGTAGCTGGTACTGTTCTGTGTTTTGAGTTCAGTATGCGAACAATGTTGATAACACCCTGATGTTTTCAGTTGTTGCTCACTAGTGTTTAGTCTGAAATCAAGGACTTTTCAGCTTCTCAAGCCCAGCCAGTGAGAAAGCTGGAGGGGCACAAGAAGC
>JAVJGG010000043.1:22129757-22143758 GCA_035590195.1 Aviceda cuculoides
AGTTGTGGATGCCCCCTCACTGGAAGTGTTCAAGGTCAGGTTAGATGGGGCTTTGAGCAACCTGGTGTGGTGAAAGACGTCCCTGCCCATGGCAGAGAGGTTGGACTAGATGATCTTTAAAGGCCCCTTCCAACCCAAACCATTCTATAATTGTATGCCTGAGGAAGAGCTCCAGAAGGTGGGATGGTAGGACATGCTGTGTCAAGTCCCTCCCTGCAGTCAGAAACTGAACCCTGAACAAGTTCTGACAGAACTCAGACCTTTGTTTTAAAATATTGCACTGGAATATTCACCTGACTGTTACTCAAAATGCTAACATGGCAGAAGCAATGGTGGGCGCCATATCTGCAGAGCTCAGTGCAAACTGGTTGGGGAAAAATGGGGTGCAAGTTGGGAGGAGTTTTTCAGTGACTGCTGTTCTGGGTTAAGGCTGTTCTGTTCCTCTTCTCTGGAAGCCTTCTGTTTCCCAAAGGTAAATCAGTAGTGTGAGGTGCCTGGATATGGAATAAGATTAATAATATGGGAAGAAAAAGATGCCATTTATGCCAAGTTAATGTCGGCTCAGCAACAGGGGCAGGAACAGAGCCAGAGATGGCCAAGAAACAGCAGCTCCAGAATACACAGAGGAGGCCATAGGCATACTGCTGTGTTCAGAGATGTCTCGCTGTGTCTTCTCTTCAGCAACCTAGGAAATGAAAAGGAGGAATGAATCCCAGTTAGACATATTTATGCTCCAATGTCTGGCTGCAGAGCCTCCAGTTCTGAGCACTAATGTGAGACTATAGGAAACTCCTGTAGCCAGGCAGCATGACCTCTTATTTCTGCTTGTCTGTGGAAGGAATAGCTCAAAGTAAAGTGGTCCAGGGTTCTGCATGCATTTAGCATCCCTCACTTTGATGTTCAAAATCACACATTTTTCCAGATCCAATGTTTTTCAACTACTGTCTCTAGGCCACTTGACTTGTTGCTTTGTGAAGGCAACAAAGCAACGCATACCTGGGACATTTCTGAAGCAAGAGATGTGCTGGCACTGTCTCCTTGGAAGCTTAGGGGAGATGAGTACAATAAGTCTTCCTGTCTTTCTAGAGCTGTCTGCTTCAGGTGCATTTGAGACCAAATGGTATTTTCTGCAAACAGAAGTAAAGCAAGAGTCTTATTGTGCTTTTCTTGTGCACACCTTGGAGTCTAGTGAACAGAAATCTAGGGAAGCTATTTTAGGAAATGCACTCACAAGCTGCGTGGCATTGATTTTGAAAATACATATTCTTTGTTCAGTGAATGGCCTGTTAGTTTGTGGGTTTATTTGTGAGGTACAGCAGACTGCAGAGCCAATTTGCGCTGTACTTGAGGACCTTTGGGTCCCTCTGGGACTTTCTCAACTGTCTATTTTGTAAGGGGCAGGTATGTAGTACCTCAGATGGGATGTTGAGGTTGTAGGTGTATCTATAGTGCTGGGTGTAAGGCTTTTCTATACAGCAGGAGCTAGGTTTAAATATTAATAATTTATCTAATGATGCTGGTTTCTTTTATATCCTTTGAAAGCTTTTACAAACATAAAATATTTAAATCTTATTAAGGTCTGTTGCTAAAATGCTAGGGATATAAAAGAAATACAGACTTAGGATTACATAGTTGCATGTAACAGGATTTTTGTAACTGCTATGCTGCTGAATCTAATAACACGGGTTGTGTCAGGAGCTACTTATGTTGACCAAGTAAGTGTGGGCCAAAGGCAAGCATAGGAAAGTTGGGGAAGGAGGGGAATCCAAACCCCATAATCCTGGTGCACTGTTGTGGTTACTCAGCAACGTATGGATACAGCATGTCTGACCTCCCCTTGTGATTTCTTTGCAACCCCTTCATTCGAATGCTGTTTCGAAATAGCTTCATGGTGTTCGAGATGTACAGAAGTGTTGCCAAAAGATACAGAAACACTTCTGAGAGCAGATCCAGGCTGGTCCCATAGGTTGGATAGGAGATCATGGAGATGCTGCAGGAGACAGAACTATACGCAAGAGCAATGCACCATAGGATCTTGAAATCAACAGGATTTTAATTTCCCTGCGCTCAGCTGTTTCTGTGATATGACTGATGCTTACCAAGGCATTTGTTGCTCTCAAACATGCTGAGTATCTGGTCACACTTCTCCTTCTGGTTGCCGCTGCTTTCACATGTACACCACAGGGAGACCTCCACACTGGAGTTACTGACATAGTTGGGTGTCATGGGCGTGCCTGTCCCAAACCCCCAGAAACTGGAATCAGGATTTACTTCATGAAATGAAAGCATCACAAGTCCTGTTACACTAAAGGGAATGCTTCCCTGGAGGCAGAAGCCTTCCATTGTGATATGCATGTTACTCAGGAGAGGTCAGGAGCCCCTGCGAGGTGACCCAGGCCTGATGAAGCTGCATGAAGTCTGCTGGGCTGTGAGAAAGTGTGGAGATTGCTACCCTGACTCAGGCAATCTGATGGTGAGGTATGCTGATAACTGAAGCTGGTGCAAGCATTAGATTGAAGGATGTGAAGCATCTGCAGGGACTCAACTGCGGTACTGACATAGGACAGCAAAAGGCACTCTCACTTCTTGTGTAGCTGGCAACACCGTGTGGCCAAATGCCTTTTGCCAAACAAATGCTGCACACCTGTAGTGTGCCATTCAGCCAGAGTTCATGTAGCACAAAACCAGCAAAGACATCTGGAAAACCAGAAGGTATAGTCCAGATTTACAGCTTCCGAGATATTGCTGCTCTTTACAGCTCCTCTTTTGAGCCACTCTGAAAAAGTATTAGCAGGTTGGCAGTGAATGCCTAAAACCAAAGACAACCTTCCTTCTAAGAGCTGGTAGTGCCATGTTCTGGCTGGCTGTGAGAAAGTGTGTACAACACTAACAAACCATCAGGAGTCTAAAAGTCAGGCAGTGAGGGAATGTCATATTTGATCACTGCTGTGATGGGATGTAGCTCCTGCAGCAGGAATGACTGAGCTCATACAGGCCCAGAGCCCTGTTGGTCAGGCATTTAGAGCACTTTGCACCAGCTGATGATGCAAACAGGTGTTCAAAAAATCTTAGGCAAGTGCTGCTGATTTGATAGCAGAGGATGGGACAGAGTAGAGTGATAAACACCATGGAAGAGCTCTCTTTGGGCTGCACTTACCTCAGAAGCAAGAGAGAGCACTAGCATCAATTCGGCTAAGGCATATTCATTGGTACACTGAGCTCTATCTCCTGCAGGAGAGCAAGCATCAGAGTGTGCCTGCAAGTTTGTGGCCTGAAAGCATCCACCCTGTAAGTTCCTGTGGATATCACTTACCAATCATCCCCATGTAAGCCTGCAGGCATGCAGCATGGTTGTGCTGAGAGCAACCATCTGGAGACATGTCTGCAGGTTGACAATTTTGTTGGAAATCAGCCAGTCTGGATCTGTAGGAAGGAAAATGAGACCATCAGTGTCTATGCTGTTCTCTTCTCCTGGCTAATGTCCGCTGCTGCCAGACCTACTTGCAGATATGGTCTTCTAAGCAGGAGTCCAGAAGCCAGAGGCAATTGGGTTTGGTGTTATACTGGAAGGAACAATCAGGAACAATAGTTTTCCGGCGTCGTTCTCCACAAAGTTCATCTTGACATGGACAGAATAAGATCCTTTTGGTGAAATCCTCAGGGACTTTCTCAAAGAAATTCCTCAGCCCTCTGTGGCATTTGCGACGGTCACACATGTCCTCACTTCCTGCCCCCTTGGTGCAGATAGAGGCATAGTCTGTGCGCAGACGAACACACTTCTTGCTCAGGTTACAGATGTGAGTTGCTTTCAGGCATGGATTTGTTGCATCTCCTGCTAACTGTGAGCCTATAAAGCCAAAAGAAACCCAGAAACAATGAAGCAAGTCTCCAGAAAAGATTCTTTGTGGAAATAGGAGTAGCCCTTACTTGATGGTCAGATTGGGAACATCAAAAAGAACAAAGCAAATTAGTCCTGCTGTATGCCCGCAGTATGACGTTGCAGTTACACTAGTTACAAAATCATATTTTTTATTGGTTCATGTTAGGGTGTTTGTTTCAGAGAATGCATCACTGTGGGTTATTTCCTGTTTCATGGGCCTGGATCTGTGGCTATATTTACACTTGGTAGGGGGGACAAATTTAGGCAAGTATCCAGAGCAGGTGTTCTTCTGATTAGAGGGGCCATTACCCCAAATTGTTCTTCTTAATAATTTTCAGCCCCTGAAAAGATGATAAAGGGCAGCATTATATCATGTAACCATTACAATCCTTACCTGATAACAGAGCTGCCAGTTTATTATAATCTGTCTTCCAGTGTTCTTCATTTGCTGGATTCTCATAGGGAGAGGTCTCCAAATTGAAATAACCTAGGCAAGATACAAGATGTTTTATGCAGTGGGAGAAACGCTTTCTGACAAGCTGCTGCTTTTTTTTTTTTTCCTCCTTCTTAATTGATTTCTTTCTTATTTGTGCCTGGCTGTTTCCTCAGGCTGGAGTTCAGAGATGCTCTGTCTTGCTCAAAGCTAAATGCCAAAGAATGGTTCTGCTGGAGATGCAAAAGTATTACTGTGTAACAACAGCATTACATTTTGTCATCAGATTTGCTCTGGCTGGAATTTGGTCTATGTTGTCATTTGGGTTTTTTCAGCCTCAGTACTAGTGAGGAGATGCGCAGCACAGGCGGTCTTTAGTGGGAGGCCAAGTAGAAGCAACCCACTAAAGCTGGAAAGAAGCAACATGCTCAAGGATGCCATTACAGTGTGTCATAATCACATGTACGTTTTCAGTGATGGACAGACGTGACGATTTTGAGGTGACTTTCACAGGAGCCTCCCCTCACAGCATGAAATCTAACTGCCTCAGAGTAGCTATCTTTGTCTGTTAGGGTCCCCAGTGTATTTGAAGAGCCAGTCCCAGACCAGATCAGCTTTCTCTGCTTATCAAACAGAGCAGTAATGAATTCTTTTTACTAGGAGATGTGGTTCCAAAGTGATACCTGCAGTGTTAGGGAGTGGCCTTTCGCAGTTGTTTTCAGAGAGGGGACAGGGGTGAGCCTTACTAGTACCTTGTAAAGTCATATTATTTCATCTCACCATCTGTCATGCTGGCATGAACGGTCCAGAAAACACGTAAGCAGTGCTCCTGTCTCTTCATGCGCCGGTGACACTTGCAGTGCAGCAAAGAGCTGTTTCCGAGGTCTAGCTCTGCATTCAGACATCTGACCCTGCTATCATGATCCAGTGGAACAAAGCGAGTCTTAGCCAGGGCACAGTTTTCCAGGATCCTGTAGGTGGCATTGCAGGTTGAGTCCGAGAGGCACAACTGTTCTGCTGCTATGCAATCACTCCTCGGCAGAGCCAGGAGGTCTCCTGGTCAAGTAGGGAAAAGATTGTCAGGATCACAATCATGATGAAACCAACACAAGCACCTTGTCCTTGTTCTGTAGGCATTCTATATTCAGTAAGGACTCCTCTCAAGAGGCAGAACTGGTTGGGGTCTTTCATATGGAGTAGTAAGGAACAAGAGTTGTCTCCATTTAGAAACAAAAGGATGAGTATTAATGTATGAAAGAGGGAACAAAAGGTTAAAGAAAAGTCTCAAAAATAATTTTGTTTAATGAAACCTTTTTTAATCACCCTTAACTCTTTCAACTTGGCCAGATCAGAGACAACTTTGTATTTTATGGAGTAGTAAATCCCTGTGGAAACCTTGGGGATGCTGAGGCTGCTTTGAAGAAGCTCTTCTATCTGGGTAAGGAAAACCGCAGTGCAATAAGCACACAGTAACACCACACTGTGTGCTGTGAGTCAGTGCTGCTGCCATTGCTAAAGTATATACTGGTCATTAAGAGATGTACTGAGAAAGCCATTTGTAGGGTGTAAAAACAACTACTTCACTGGGCTTGGAAACGCAAGGATAAGAATGCATATTTTTTTGCATAATAGAATAAATCCTTAACATAAGATGCAAGTAGCTTCAGATAGAAATGCTGATATGCAATCAATTTCAGTATATAGAACCCAGTCTGCGATGCAGGCTTGGCGTGCCAGCTTTCATCTGTTGGTTGATTGTGAACTCTGACTGTATCTCTCTGTATATGTGTTATTTGCATAACGCATGCATTGGTTATATATATATACACACACACACATGCACCACCTTATGTGGAAGTATTAATCTCAATTTAACAATATAATCTTTAAAACTAGACTTTTTTTCCCCAGCTTTTAAAACTTTTTATATGGACTGTTGTCTCCTGAGGATAATACTGGGGTGATACCTAGCATTATGTTATCACAGGTAGGTGAATTCAGTCCACAATCTTTCTTCATTTCTGTAGTATATGAATATGTGTTTACAGTACAATTACAATGAAGACCTAGAAGACAAGACTGTTTGCTAATAAAATTTATATAATGGCTACTCTGTTTCTTCCCTTCAGGACAATATTGCTTGGCTGGTGTTAGGAAATGACTATGATGAGCCTTACATCTACCTTTAATGTTCTATGGGTACATGATCTTACTATCATTCTCTTGTTCAGCAGGTGCAGTAGTACTATTTCAGTCTGCCTTCACTACAGATTAGAAAAAAATCTTGTTACAGCTCATATTACCTGGTATACTATCTTCACCACCTAATTTGTTCTCTTACTTCCTTCACTTTTGCTAGCTTCATCAGTTTTACTTGCTCTAAGCAGTAGGCTGCATAATTTTATGCTAGTCTGCTTCTCAAACTTTCTACTTTCCCTACAGCCCAGTAATACTATCCAGGTGTCTCTGTCGCACTTGTACAAATTTCTTTGCTTTTCTAGCAATTTATTGTACTTTGTTGTTCATCTGACTGTTACGTAGAGACTTACATGACTTTGTAAGCTCCCTGAAAAACAAATCTCTCATCAGAAATGCTTTGTATGCGGCACAGTAGGTTTTTTAGGCATTACACATAGGCACAACCTTAATGAACATTCCAAGCGTGATTATATCCTGTAAGGTTGCAATCAGTGTAAATTCCCAATAGCGAATCAGTCCATTCTCTCCAGTAGCTTTTGGAACCCTAAACTGAGCAAACTGATCTACCCCACCAGGTCCGACCAAAGTACCATCTCCCCCAGTATCCCATTACCAACAGTGGCTTGCAGCAGCTATTGTAGGAAGTTCATAAAAGGACAGGATGCACTTTACTAGCCTTCAGGATTTTGCTCAGCAAGCACCTGAGCTTGAAGTGACATTTTTAAAAATTTAAAGTGATACAGTAATTGCCAGGGTAGGCCAGAGCTGGGTGTAAGTGGATGGGCTGTGTTTCTGCCACAGGCTTGTACCAGATGCTTCAGGTAAAGCTGCTGTAAACCTCAAATTTAAAACATTGCTCCTCTTTTAACAGCTATGCATTGTATTAAGCCCTAATACTTGACACATTGTTTCTATTTTTTAAAACCTTCTCTTAATATTCCAGATAACAACGTGAAAGAATGAGAGCTAATTCTTTCCTAGACCTGTGGTCTAGGTTGCAGAACATGTTAACGATGCACATGTGTGGGAGTCCCTTCTGTAGTTTTACCAAAAAAAAGTTAAAAGATAATTATCAATTCACAGACTATGATTATTTATACCTTAGAAAAAAAGGGATAGATAATACAATATCCCTTTATTTCTCCCTTTTCCCTCCATGTCCCATCATATACATATGTATTATTTTGATGCTTCTGGTGCACCATGCTATTGCAAGAGAGGACGATTGCAGAAGGGAAATCTTTTTTTTTCATTAAGCGCATTTATCAAAGAAGCATTAGTATTTGGACATGGAAAATTGTGGAAAAGCTATTGTAATCATGTGGCTGCAAGTGCTACTGAGGACTCGGCAACAGCCTATCTTTGTAGCAGTCTGTGATATTCAGCAGCTGCAGCATTTTCTGAGCGTAAAGCACTGACATCCCACAGCTGGGGCGTAGGAATGCTTCTAAGCACTTTTGTAATTTCTGTATTTCTAGTCACATCAGCCATGAAGACTGCACAAGGGGTAAGCTGGAAAGAGGAGTAATTTCTATCCCCGGCTCTTGTGACTTGGCAGTAGCAGAAGGCAGAGCGGAACAAACGGCTGCATCTCTGCCAGAGCTCCTGGGACTGGACTTTGCAAACTGAGTCTCACCTCAAACAACTATCAGCCTGAAGCATTTCAGAGGAGGAACGCCGGGAGGGTAGGTACCAAAAAAAGCTCTCGGCAAAGTCAGGGCGAGAGACGTCCAGCAAGGATCCGCTAAGGCAGGTCCAGCTAGCGCCGGTGCCCGCTTTGTGCCTCTTCTGCCGCGCTGAGGCACCAGCTGCCGGCATATGCCCCTCTCTGCTGCGAGCGAGAGGAGCGAGGCGACGTCGTCACCTCCTCCAGCCTTGCCTCCAGGACGCCCGTTCCCCCTCCGCCCTGGTCGCAGCCACACCGGCAACTCGCCTTTCAGCTCGCAGCAGCAGCACGCCTTCCCTTGCTGTGAAAAGCGGGTTCCTTCCCGGGGCGGCGGGGCGCCCGCCTCCGCCGCCGGCTCTCCTCTCCGGCAGCCCCGCGGCATCGCCGCCGCAAGGTGCTGTCCCCGCACAGGCTGGCTGGGGTGTTTGCGGGCCCGAAGAGGCGCGCGGGGGGGGGCTACAAGGCTCCCGAAAGTGCCAGCGGTGACCTTGCCCTGGAACCTCGCGGCTCCCCCTTGCCTGTGCGTGGAGCTGCTCTGGGACCCCTTCGCACACCAGCCTCTTCGAGGATCCTGAGAGCATCTCGGGCGCTTTGACTTCTGAAAATGTTTAAAATCAAGGAAGTTCTCCATCTCCCAGTTGTCTTCATCTCAACAGATGGGCAGGCCTGAGTTTTCAGTGATATAAAGACTTCACAGCACTCTAAAGGAGCATAAAAATGGGATTAAATGCCATTACATCCATTATTACCCACTGGATAAATAAGAGTTCTGTGCATAAGGTCAAGTGCTGGTAAAGTTACGCTAGTAGACATTTTGCCCCATAATTTTTTTAGAAAGGGAGATATCCATCTTTCTCCAGAGATGTGGAATTCCCAGTCTTCTGAAATGCCCTGTGGCACAGATTGCTCATGATGGCCGTGGTCAGTAAGCACTGCAGGTGACACAAATAAATGTCAAGCAGAAAGCTTGAATTAAGACAAAAATTCTTAAACATCTTGTGTGTATTGTTGTAGGAAGCAAATAGGATTACTTCAGACTCGGCGCCAGGCTCTTAAAATGTAATTTTCTGTGTAAGAAAGTAAGTGTGAAAATCTTAGTGATGGATGCCTTCACAACAATCCAGTGGATGAGCTATTTTCCCCTGCAGAAGTCAAAGGCAGGAGGTGGAAAACATTCCTCTGCTTTCATTGCACCATTTATCATTATTACAACACCCTGTATCAAGAGTTAATTAACACTTGTATCCATTCTGTCTGAGCAGATGATCAAGAGCCAGGCATGCATTTGCACGTTTTAGGCTGGAGCGGTTTTTGTTGTCTGCTGCACTCCATGCCTGTTACAGAGATGAAAGCGATAAATCCTCTTAATTTTTTTCCCTTTTTCCATTTATTGTGTCCCTTTGTGTCTCCCATGCCTTGCTGTCATTGGGATAACAGGACAGCGAAGGCAGCCCTCGCTGAGGAGTCGGGCGATGCGGGTCCCTGCGCAGCCTGCCTGGAGGTCCTCTCCCCGCTGCCCACCCCCTGTGCCACTGGCCGATGGACACCCGGTGAGATCTTGCACCCATCCAGCAAATATGTTATGGTTTTGTGTTATATGAATGAATGAATGACAAATGTATGGAATTTCTTCCTATATAAATGAGGTCCCTGGGAACAACTCTCAGAGCTAGCGTAAATCTGAGTAAAGGAAACCTGAAGTTTAGACTGTATGGTATATTTCAATTCTAAATTTATCTCATGACCTACTAGAGATGACTAGAAGTGCACCAGCTTCATTGAAGCTCCTTCCAAACCTCCTACATTCACTGGGTGCTGTGGGTTCGCCAGTGTCCTTCCCATCACTACTGCTGTTGTTTAATCGAATACCAGGAGGACTTGTGGTACCTCAGGTGCATTGCCAGGTCTTACCCTGTAGGGGCTGCATTTCTTGAATGAGCTCTCCATTCCTGAGCACAAGCTCGGACACAAGGACAGATCTGAAACAGAAATATTCTGAAATGCCCAGGGATTCTTCTGCACTTAAGTCTTCTGGTCAGTGGGGGTTTCCTCATTTAAGCTCCCCTGTGTCAGTCCAGATTGACCTAGTTATGATAGATTCACTCCTGTGGAAGAGGAATTCCCAATCTCTTGGCATCTGAAATGTTCTCTTTTCTGGGCAGTTTATCTGATACCCTCTACTGGCATGAAATTGTATGGTTGCTGCTATAACCAGCAGAAGACACCAGGAAATAGTGATCGACTGGTGGAATTATAGATTTAACTGAGGATGATGATGAAATGCATTTGTGCCTAGATTCCCAATCACCTTATCTAGTCTGAAATCAAACTGATCTGCTTAACTACCTTTTTGCAAAACGGCAGCTGCTCGATCTCTTCCTGTCGAATGCCTTGGGTAAATAACACATGTTCATGGAAATGCAGTGACTCTTCATGTGCTCTGTGAAGCAAAAGCAGGAAAAATGAGTAGGTAGGAGCTGGGGCTAAGAAACAGTTTTATAAAGCAGACTATAAACTTTTTTTATTTCATGCATATGTTTCAAATAAGTTTTACTGTCCAAAATGGGTTACTGAAGCCTATTAAGGAAGCTGTTTTTCATGTGTTGTATGATCTGACTTCCTGCCAGCAGTATGCTTAAAAAATAAGAGGGGAAAAAAAAAATGGAATGTGTATTTCTTTCCTTTGATCCATTGTTCCTTCCCTGCTACCATGAAGTGGTAACAATGGCTGTATTGAATTACACCATGTGTTAACAGGCATTTGATTTTAACAGAATGAATTATTACCACATCATTTGGACTTTTCTGCTCTACTAATTTTGCTGTATCTTCTATTTTGGTAATTTGCCCTACATTTTAAAAAGCAAATTACTGTCCCACATTTCATCTCCATTGGGTTGAAAGGGTTCGTACTGCTGTTCTCCAGTGACTCCACTGCAGACGTTTTATCTTGCTCTGCTCTATTAAGCAGCTAGACTGAGGGTCAAACAATAAACTACATGAGGCTAGAATTCAGTTCATTTTCATTTACATTTGTTAATTATTATTTACATCTAGTAGTATTTCCAGGCGTCTCTTGAGTAGTTCTGCCAGCACCCAATGTACCTGGGGGACTGATACTGCGTCTGTATCTCGGGTCCTCAGAGGCAATTGTAACATCAGCCCCAACCACATCAGCGTCTGTCCGGTAACTACTTCTCTTAAACACCTCTGGTAACGCCAGCTGGTAAAGTTTGTCTTGAAGAACATGTCTTACAGTGACAGTAAAGAGTCTAAATATTTTGAGCTTTGTCTGTACTGGGGATTCCTGCACTGAATTAATGTAGCTAGCAAACTAGAGCAAGGACAACTGCTTTCACTCTCTTTCCACACGCCCAAATTTGGCAGAAATCAAAAACATGCCTAAGAAACTTAGCCAGTAGAAGTTCGTGCAGGAAAGGGGTCAATACTGTACTAATAATTCCTTCGTGAGATAGTAATGCTGGTGGGGGGGGAGGTCTTTATTTTATTTGTATACCCTAAACCCAGGATCTTTTTGTGTGCCATATTATGCATCCTGAAGCCTAGACTTTCGCTCAGTAATTCCTGTGTCTAGTGCTAGAGCATCTGTTCAAACTAAAATGTGTCTTTTCAAAAGATATCTGATCTTTAAGGAGTCAAATGATGAAGAATTTACCACATCCCCTGCTTGTCTGTTGCTATATTTAATTATTTCACTGCCTAAAATTGAGTGTCTGTACTTCTGTACATTAATGATTATGTTCTACATAAATTCTCTGTGAAGAAAGCAAGAGTATTGTATATTTCTTTCTTTCAGTGATGCTCGATGAGGATCACAAGAATGAGGGGTTTTGAGTGTAGAAAGATGGGAGACTGCTGTGAGCAGCTGGAACATGTCTGATGAGGTGTACGGGCATGCTCATCCATAAATGTCTGTCTCTGACAGCATATTAAAATGGTATCTATTTTTAGCATACAAAGAAAGGTCCCATGTAGTTTCTTCTGAAAACTGTTAAGGCACTGTATGTCTTACTTGCCTTTTTCTTGTCAATTAAAAAAAAAAAGAAAGACTGTGTCTTTTTCCTAGAAATGTCAGTTCATCCTGCATCACTGAGCTTTCAGAGAATATGCAGCACTGGCATGGTAATGTTTTGGTCATGACATCTCAGGCACTTTTTATTGTGTTCTTTTTTTAGTAATTACATTTTATTTGCTTTCAGTGTACTTGTACCTAAATCCAAAGTCTTGTAAGAGCCTGAGGTTTTTCAGATGTCTAAAAGCATCGCAGGTTCTTCTGTAACTTCTCTGATGTGCCCAGAGAGCTCCCGCATATTTGAGAGGTGCTACTCGCCTTTCCAAAAGCTTGTTTATCAGTATCTGTTCATGCTGAGCTGAATATCTGTGATTTAGCTCTGACGACCTCTACAGTCCTAGGCGTCCGTTCCACACGCGCTCCTGCTGCTACCCCGGGTTCACCTGGCACTAGAATAGGTGCTCAGATTCTTTGCAACGCAGTGACAAATAACGTAAACCCGCTAACGTTTTAGTGCTCCCCAAGAGCTGCTCCTGGGTGACGACGGCCCCAGCGCGGCCACCCCTCTGCTCACAGGCGGGAGCGCTCGGCGCCCGTGGGCTGGCTCTCGCTGGCGGCTGCGGCGGGCAGGGGGGTTCTTGTCTCTGCCGCTCTCGTTTGTGAAATGAGTTAATGAGGACGGGTTTGGGGGAGTGGTTGGGCTTCGGTTAATAAATGTCTGCTTGGCCGAATTCCCTGTTATGATCTGCCGTAAGTATAGGCTAATTGGCCACTTAACCCAGTTTAACAGCTGTGTATGTGGATAAACCTGTAAAAAGCTGTGGGTGGTACCAATGGATTTGGGCTTCAATTTCTCACCCTTACAACTCAAGTTCAAGTACGGCTAGAGTCCACAATATAAAGATGTGATATAGCAAATTAGTAGTTTTCATTGTTTCTCACATTTGACTAAGCCTCAGAAGCAGTCCTCACAGCTTTAACAGGTTATATCCCGGCTGACTCCCGGTCCTTTCAGGGTAGGCAGAAGTGGAAGCAGCAGAGGAGCAGAGCTGACCCTCCTGTTGGGCAGCACACCTGGAGGTAGAGACAAAGCACAAGCAGCTGGGATCTTCCTGATCAGCGCTGTCTTTTGCCGTACTTGCGGAACGTTTTGCAGGATCTAGGGCTTTCTCCTGCTCTACCACACGTGCTCCCGCTTTCACGGGTGAGGAACTGTAGCACAGGTACTGTAAGGTCGTCTCTTGAGGAAGTTTATGGGGTGGCTGGAAACGGGTTAACCAAGCTGAGTCCTGGCATTCACGCTCCCAAGTGGCAAATTAATTTTTGTATCGGGTCTGTGAATTATTTTTCCATTGTCTTTCCACGACTGTGTGCCGACGCTGATTTGACGCAGTGAGTCAGTTCTAAAGAACCAAACCCAATGCTAAGTGACCTGTGCCACTAAGGGCTGTAAGGGACCTGGGAAAGGAGGGATTTTTCACAGGCTGGATGAAGGACGGGTGTTGCCAAGAGGTGGCAAATCCTCTGGGGAGGGCAGTGCTTGCTGCAGCCAGAGCTGCTCTGTGCACAGCGACTTGTGCCGACGTGATTCACTGGCTCAGCATCTGAGATCATCAGATATTGCTCTCCGGAGAAATCTGAGGGAAAGTTTCAAAAAAAAGGCCTGGAGCCTTCCAATGTTTATTTTACTACAATTCTTTCAGTTGTCTTGAGGGACAGGATGGGACAAGATCCCACAAATGTGACTGAACATAGACCGGTAGCTGAAAACCATCTGATTCCTACTGGGA
>JAVJGG010000043.1:22160505-22174311 GCA_035590195.1 Aviceda cuculoides
GCAGGGCTGCCGGCAGCCTGTCCGGGCCCTGCTGCCTGCGGGCGGGCAGGAGAGGGGTACAGCTTAATGGGGAGTAGGCCTGAAGAGGCTTTAGAACTACTTTCAGGAGCTTAGAGTGCTCCTGAGTAGGCCACCTCTATTATCTCATTATTGATGAAACATGTTTTGTTTTTCTTTATACAGTGGTGGTAGACTGGTTTGTTTTTCTAGCTTCATTTCCCTGTGTTTCTTCTTTATTTCTTTTGCTTTGACTAATCTCTTCTGAAATACTATAGAATTCTAACAGAACTAGTGACTTGTTGGACTATCGAATGAGGGTTCCAGAATTCTTGTCTCTCATGTGATCACTCCTGCTGACTTTCTTAATAGGCATACGGCCTCCTATTGTGAACGGCCCAATGCCAGCACGGCCACTGGTTGCACTCCTGGATGGACGAGATTGCACTGTGGAGATGCCCATCTTGAAGGATGTTGCTACAGTGGCATTTTGTGATGCTCAGTCAACTCAGGAAATCCATGAAAAGGTGGGCAAGAAAATGTGCAGGTGTTAAGATGTAGAGCTCTGCCTCTTAGAGTAACCAAAGCAGAGATTGATTTGGACTGGTTTTCATTGTAGGTGCTGAATGAGGCAGTAGGAGCTCTGATGTATCACACCATTACCCTTTCTCGACAGGATCTGGAGAAATTCAAAGCCCTCAGGGTCATTGTGCGTATTGGCAGTGGCTATGACAATGTTGACATCAAATCCGCTGCAGAATTAGGTATGACGACACCATTAGGGCTCTGTCGTGATCAGAACTGAATGTGAAGTGGAACACTGCACTTGATTTTCTGTTTCATAGCTGAGTGCGTTTAAAAACTTTTATGTGAAAAGATTCAGAGCTGCTTAGTATTGGGCATCTTTAGGAAGCTGACCAATATCGGAGCTGGTAGGTGGCCTGAAGGAAAGATTCTCAGATTGCTCTGCCACGGACGTCAGTGTTTCTGCTGTCGTTTGGGATTCAGAAACCTGAATACGGTGTCTAGGTAACTTTTGGTGAGGCGGCTTTGGGTTGTTTGTGGGGAAAGAACTGAGCAAACTCTGATGTCTTGAAAGCAGCCTGCAAATGCTGATGCAGGATAAACTTACTGTAAATGCTTGATAAGTGAGTTTTCCTGTCAATTTTTTATAAGCAGGTAGGTTCTGATTCAGCACTTCATTACTGGTCCCTTTAGAGCCCTAGGCATGTGAAGAGTGTCTGATCGAGTGACAAAAAGCTGCTATGTATTAAACGTATGGCAGTGACACTTTTGGACCTTGTAGTCTCCTAGGTGAGGTAGATCATCTAAGTACCCTGCCCCTTCTTTTTTAGGTTTGTGTCAGTGAGTTGAAACCTTCCTTAACGTAATGCAGATCAGATTAAGCTTAAATGAAATGCAAATATTTATATTAAAAATTGAAATAGTCATTATGATTTCCAGATCTGTAAGAAGAGAGGAATTGCAAATAAATGAAGGGTGCATATTTATTTAGTGCTTGAATTAGGTCTAAGGAGTCTTCTCATCTGAATGATTCACCTGGATAGTCTCCGGAGCTCCTGGCAAGGTCTTTGGCTCTCATCTACCCATTACATTTTTGGGCTGAGTTTGGAACCTAATCTAGTCTTAGGGTTCACTATTTAAAGTCACCATCCGTATCTTTGATTCATTCAGGTTCAAAGCTTTCCCTTTCCCCCACTCCACACTCATTAACCCAAGGAGAAATGGGTCAAAGCTCTTTCACCATCAGACTGCTGCTTGCCACTTTTGCTTTGGAGAAATAGTATGATGACCTTTATGCATGGACAGATTTGCTTTTTTATGGACAAATAATGACTATTTCAATGATTAGCCAGACTCTTTGATTCATTCTGAGGTAAGATCCTGTTCCGTACCTGTTCCGATTCTTCAAATCAGACCAAAGGGCTGTTGTGTATGTTTGCATTTTCTTACATTTAGGCATAATATTGCATGTAAAGAGAAATTTGTTTCTAGCTGTGTAAGAGGTGAATGCATGTGGCTTGTCTGAATTTGAATGAGATAGTAACCAGGGAGATTAAAAGAAGTTAGGTCTCCTTATTTCCCCTTCTCGTCCTCCGAATCATCTGTGTGGCATTATAGCACAGTTGCAAAGGATTTGATAGAGAAAAGGAGGCCAATATCTGGGATTGTGTGTGGCCATTGCTCTCCTAGTTCTCTTGGGAGAGCGTTTTCTGAATTTAGTCAAATGTCTCCTCTGTAACAGGCTTACAAAAGAGTGACGCATTGCTGAATTTTATGTGCCTTCAACCACTGCCTAGATTTTATTCCTAGTTTTTAGATAGGTGGTGGACTTTTGAGGAGGAAGAGTTACCTTGGTTTGGCAAGTGGCTAGGGTTATGTTTGGGAAGGACCATTTTTTCATCTAGTTATTTTTATGTCTTGGCTGGTTTGTTGTATGAAGGATAGCAGCAGTGAAGTGGTATGTTGCCAGCCCCCCTGCCCTTTGGGTGTTTTTGTTTTTTGGTTTTTGTTTTTAAATAGACTGCTCCGAAATGACCAGATTTTGCTACAGTGTTCCATCATCTTTCCCTTTCCTGACAGTAATTTGTGCTTCCAGGACTTTAACTCTCTTTGCATTAGTAATTTACCGGATAGTTCTAGCCATGGGCTTTATGGTCCTTTGTGGCTGTATGTTATTCTAGAGTGGGAGTGTTATGTGTTGTTATTTTTAAGCATAACTTCAAATGGATTTAGAGAGACTCCTGTGGTTTCTCTCTGCATTTAATGAGTTAGTTACTTATTGTTGCTCCTAGGGAAGCTGATGCTTGCAGTGAGCATCTGGACTGTGAGGCGTGAAAGAACTCAACCATCTGTCTTAATTCTTCTACAGTCTGCCAGTTAATCTGTCAGGAGTATCTCTGGAACGAGTGCATCCTTTTGGATGCAGTTCTTCTAAAACAGTTTCTTGCATCACTTGTACGACCCAGTTTTCTCATTTCAGCCTGTGGGGCTTTTTTTCTGGTGAATGTGTCAATCAAATGGATATTTTTAAGGAAGGAATGGTATTTTCTTGGGGTTAAAAAAGCTGGCTGTTTGCATCTATGTTGCTGTAGAATGAGCTTCCAAAATGAATCCTGTGTTTCTTGGCAGTAGTTCTGGAGCACTGCATTATCTTTCAGCACTTATGCCTGAAGAGCCTTATGTTGTGATGCTAAAAATCTTATATGACCTCTATGGCTTTGTAGGCATTGCCGTTTGCAACATCCCTTCCTCCTCAGTAGAGGAGACTGCTGACTCCACCCTCTGCCACATCTTGAACCTCTATCGCCGTGTTACTTGGCTACATCAGGCTATGCGGGAAGGGAATCGAGCCTCAAGTGTAGAACAGATTCGAGAGGTGGCTGGAGGCGCTGTGCGTATCCGTGGGGAGACTTTGGGCATCATTGGACTAGGTAAGTGATGGGAACTGTTAGATCAAAAAGTGAACTGTGAAAGTTTTGGGGAACCTAATAGTTACAGACTGAAAAAAGCGATAATTTTACAGCTGTTCATTGTGAAACACACTGACTCGTAAGGAATGCTAGTGCCCTGTTCTGTGATGCTGGATACCTTCAAGAGTTGGGTGTATGTCGTGGGATTGGGGATTTTTTTTCATATTCAAATGGCTAGAAGAATTGGAACATTCAGACAGCTCTTCTCGGTGACTGTTTCCCTGTGTGCTAGGCTCTTGTATCAGTAACAAAGCCATATGAAAGCTACAAATTCCTTCTCCATGTTCTTGTAATCAGATTACTACTGCTTCTGACTCAGGGTCCAGATTTGGTCTGAAAAACAGCTCCTTCTAGGCTAAGCTCTGGCTATTGCATGGGGAAGGACTAGAATTAGCCACATGGGATCAGCACTGAATAGCCTCCTCTGGATCCCTGTGGCAATCCTAGGGGTTTCCAGGGCTGCAGTACCTTGGGCCTTGGCAGTAAACTCCAGTGTAGGCTCCCAGTCTACCCCAGTATCTTGTCTTTAAAGTTTGTTTTACCTTTCCTTGATGATTGTGGGTTTTCTTTTGTGAAGGCCGAGTTGGACAGGCAGTGGCTCTGCGAGCCAAGTCCTTTGGCTTCAACGTGATTTTCTATGATCCCTATCTGCCGGATGGAGTGGAGCGATCCTTGGGTTTACAACGAGTAGGAACCCTGCAGGATCTACTAATGCACAGCGATTGCATCACATTGCACTGCAGCCTGAATGAACATAACCATCACCTCATCAATGACTTCACTATTAAACAGGTGCAGCAGGAGCTTGATTTCCCCCACAGAGAACTGTGGAAATGAATGCAAACAGAAACTGCTGCTTTCACAGAGGCTGAGAGCGTGTGAATCCTGCTGCCTCTGTCGTGTGCCTCCTGCTGCCTTTGGAGGCTGGGAGCGTGTGGATCCGGGTGCCTGTGCTTTGTGCTGTATAGAATTTCATGTTAAGAATAGGATTGGCTCTTTTTGCCAAGTAATTTCATTTAGAAGGAATGTTTTTGATGATTCAGTAATTTCAAATTACCTTTAAAATGCATAATTGATTCTGCTGGTTAGAGCTAGATGTGGTGTGGCTGGGACTGTGTAAGTGTCTTTACACAGCTCTGCCAAAGCCTCTCTGCCCAAGCCCACTGCAAAGTCAGTCTCGGGCTCTACTCCACTAGACTATGAATGCTTTTCAGTGCTTTCATGAGAGACATCTAGACGTTGTAGTCCAGTTTCGTATAGCTGGATACTTGATTCATGTCCTTTCTTTTTTAATGTAGTAGGATGAATATGGAGTGCAGAACTTGAGAGTTCCACTTTTGCCCTTGTTGTCTTGTGGTTTTGTTTGTTCATTTTTAAAGCAAATTTCTCAAGCGTTGCTTGCAGGCATTTCCCCTGTGGTTAGCTTTGCAGTGAGAGCACTCCTAGTTCGTCCAGGCCTCATCTAATCACTGCAGGCTCCTGCTCATTTCCAGTAGACTTCCCAAGATTCACTTAGCTTCCATGAAAAGTCTCATTCTCAACCCACTTAATGTTTTTCTTCTTCCAGATGCGCCAGGGCTGCTTCTTAGTGAACACAGCCCGGGGAGGGCTGGTAGATGAGAAAGCCTTAGCGCAAGCCTTGAAAGAGGGGAGAATCAGAGGAACAGCATTGGACGTGCATGAGTCTGAGCCTTTCAGGTAATGTTGCACCTGCATGCCTGCTGCTATCCTGTGACTCACCTATGCTGGATGATTCTTTCGGGATTTTGTTAAATTTGAGTTACAGTGGTACCTGAGAGGACACATGGGGTTATTGCTTCTGGAGACAAACCACTCTCTTTCTTTTTTTTTTTTTTTTTTTTCTTCCCCATAGCTTTGCTCAGGGGCCCTTAAAAGATGCACCCAATGTAATCTGCACCCCTCACACTGCCTGGTACAGTGAGCAGGCTTCCATTGAATCCAGAGAAGATGCAGCTAAAGAGATCCGCAGAGCTATTACAGGTAATGAGGAGGACTGTGTGCTCTGCAGCTGCTGCTGAATTAGTATTCTTTTGTTAGTTCACTGCAAGGATTATGCTGATCGTTCTGAAAACTTAGACTCAGTAACTGGTTTCTGGAACTGGAGCCTAAGTTGATAATTGTGTCTTTGCCTTCTGAGAATCTTGTACCTAATGCTGGAGTGGCACTTTCCCTCTGTGGGAAAGCCTTGTACCTAGTACATCTTCCACATCCTTTGCAATAATTCCTTTGACAGTTATACTGTACACCTTTTTTCTGGAGTAGTACATATTGTGTCTTGGGGAAGGTGAGGCTTGGCGATTGCAGTTGTGGCCAAGCATTTCGACAAGATCACAGGAGTGGGAAGGAAGGATCAGTTTCTCGTCTTTTCCAGAGACTAGTTGTTCAGAGGAGAGCCTTCCCTGCCCAATGTTATCCTGTGGAGGTAGATGGAGATGATGTTGTACATCTCCTTTCTACTTTCCTTTGTAAATGCTTCAGGGAATGAGCCCCTCCTACTTGTGTCCTGGTTTTTTTTTTCATTCTTGGCACTCTTGCAGGTCACATACCTGATGCTTTGAGGAACTGTGTTAATAAGGAGTACTTGCTGTTAGCAGCTCAGTGGTCCAGTATTGATCCTGCAACTGTCCACCCAGAACTCAATGGAGCTGCAGCATACAGGTGAGATATGTAGGTTGTTGAAGTTGACTGCTTCCAAGCACATCTTCCTATTGAAGTAGGCCCTCTTTGGATTTGAGAATTGCTTGTACCTGCAAGCAGGTGTGTTTCTATTCCTATATACTCTGTATATGAGCTCTTTCCAGAAGCTTAACAGCAGCACTTCTGAAGCTGTACTAGGATTTAACATTAACTTGGTCATATTTAGTTCCAGCCACATAGTGGTTAATTTTTCCAAATCCTTGCAAGACCTGCCCTAGAGGTATCTTAATATAAGAAGGCCTGCTGGGTGCCTGAAAAGAGGTCTGGATCTTAACATTTAGAAGTTGTGCATATTGTTAGGGCCATATAAACAAAGCACGGTTCTTATCCGTAGCCCAAATATGGACTAGTAAAAAGACATTCTCCAGTGGATTTGGGTAGTGGCCTAGATAGGTTGTAATTCAGTTTATTTGTCTGTTACAGACCTGCCAAGTGATTGGGCAGGTTGCTTCCCTTCTGTTTTTCTCCCATCTGCAAAGTAGCAAATACGTTCTCGTCCCTTCTCTGTGAGATCTACGGAGGTTCAGATATATTTATGGAGAAGGCCAGGGGAGGCAGAGTGGAAGTAATGGTAGAATAGTTCATTAGCAATTCAGGAGATCACTCTCCTGTTTTTCATCTTGGGTCTAGCTGTTTTATTAGTTCAGCTCCTTACTTTTTCTATCTTAAAACCCAGTGAAGAATAACTGACATCTTGCACTCCTCCTGCTGATGGGGAGGGAATTTCCAGCCCTTCAGGGTACCTTCATACGGTGCCTCATGCTGTTGTCCACTGGAGATAAACGTTGTACCTGTTTTCCAAATGCTCACTATGTGACCTGAGACTATCTCTGCCTGTCTGAGAAACAGATGTCATTTGGTATCAGGATGTAACTGCTACTTTTCAGCTCTGGAGATTTTCCCTGTGTTCTATCTTGGAGCATTTCTGATAAAAAGAGGGATTTGTATTCAGCAGGTGCCTGGGGGCACGGATCCTTTCCCCTTGCATAACTATGTTGGACAAGCTTGTAATTTCTATGTTTCTATTGGTTTTAGGTTTCCTCCGGGAGTAGTGGGAGTACCCGCCCCTGGGCTACCAGAACCACCAGTAGTGGAAGGGATTGTAGCTCATGGGATCCCTCCTGTTTCTCACTCTGCACCACGTACCCCTTCCCCAGGAGAGACGAGCAAACTGGATGCAGACAGAGAGATACCTGCTGACCAATAGCAGGATCTTCCTCTCCTCTCCTCTGGCAGCAGAAAAAAGTAGGAGGCTATCTCCTCCTAGGACCTTCTTTAACACCCTACAGAGACTGTTTCCTGTTCATACAGGATGGGAGAATGCATTTCATTACTGGCAAACTTTAGCTCTTGCCTTTATTTTGTAACCCTTTAGTTTTAATCTCTCAGTGAATCTTTCTCCTTCTCTGGGGCAGGGCAGCAGTGACCTTGCCTCCCCTCGGAAATACTTGGTTTAATGAATGAGTTTTCCCATATATCTGCCTTGGTTGTCTGTGATGGGCAGTTGTCGTTGTGCGCTTGAAAACAAGTGGAGCTGCCTGATCAGTGATGGCCCTCAGTGTTCCTAACACCAGACTTCAGTGCACACTTTTCAGTTGTGACTTGTAGCTTAAATTTAATTTGGCTGAACCTCTCAGTGTAGCCATGGGAATATTAGAAAAATATTAGTGAATTGGAGTTGTGACTATTGTCTTTATTATGCCCTCGGTAGAATGCGGCCTAGGCTCAGCTCTCTGTATTACTTTGCTTGTTTTAATTAAGGTTTCCTGTGAGAACAGACATAGCACAGGCATTGCTAATTCTTGACCATACAAAATTTTGTCTATGCAGTACTAGGCCTGAAGTTAAAAGTAACAGTCTCAAAACCAGCCTTGTAAATACTTTGGAAGGGATTAAAATGTCATCAAATGTGTTCTGGTGGCTGCTGTGTTTGTGAGGCTTCAGAATAGTTCACCCTGGAGTCTGTAACTCAAGAGAAGGCAAGAGAATGCAGAAATGGGAAAAAACTTGCACTGTGAGACAGCAAGTAGCAATAACTCACAGCTGCAGTTGCTGGTTCCTCACACACACACGTACCTTACAGTCTAACGTCAGTGTTTATCCACAAGGTATCTGTCAGGTTAGAATTCTAAGCTTTGTGCTATAGGTTTGTTTTGGGGTTTTGGTTTGGTTTTTTTTTTTTTTTTTTTTGGCATAACTGCATCAACTAGAAGTAACATACCACTTGTCTCTGTGCTAATGGAGAAGGTAGCTTTTAACAGCTGACCAAATTACTTCAGCTTTGCTAGCATATACTGCATCTCCAATAGTGGGCAGGGCAAGACAGTGGTTTTTTACATGAATAAGCTTTGTGATACTAAAGGAGAAAGAGCACTCTTAGCTTGTCATCTGAATCCAAGGCAGGATTGTTGTGCTCAAGTCTTTTCCCATTTCCCAAAAGATTGAATATGAATTGCTTCCTTGAGGGGTATGGAGTCTTCAGCAAAACAGGTTCCACAGGAGAAGATTTTTCTTAATTCCAGATCTTCCTTTAATTTCATCTTGTTATGCTTTAGTTAAAGCCTTGACATGCACAAGATATAACAATTCCTGATTGATTTGTTCATGTTGTGTGGGTATATTAAAGTAGGTGCTATATGGGAGGCATACCCTATGCGTGGGTTTGTCTGCCTCCCTTGATTCTTTGCTCTGTTGTGTGTCTGTGACTGGAAGCTGAACAGCTGGGAGCAGACTGGAAATACACCTGGACAAAATCCTCTGTTTAGGCTGTTTACAGTTTGGGAAGCTGAGGAAAGCTTTTGGAATCACTAAGTCTTCAGACTTTTTTCCTGATTTTAATTTTTTATCCGATTCTGCCTTCATATGATGGCTTACTACTGATACAGTGAAGTGACTCATTCCTTTCTCCTCTACCCCCCACCCACCCCCAATCCCCCCAGCAATTCAAGAAAGGAAAATAGGCAAGAAGTAAACTTCAGCTGTTTTCTTACAGATTTTACACTTTAACTGTTTAGCATTAGTGAGATGATATTAGTTCTGAGTGTCTTTTTTGATAAGGTATTTGTCTTGGTGAAGGTTCTTAGCTTTTGTTTTTGTGGATGATGCTGATTCTACTTAAAATTCATATACCTCCTTGGCTGCTCAGGTTTAGCACGTCAGACTGGGACTGGTGGTAGGCACAAGTTACAGGAGAACTTTTTCTGAACAGAAGCCTAGAGCTCAGAAGCATGTTGATTGCAGCTGTACCTAAAAAAAACCCAGCAGCTCTTTCCCGAGTTCTCTAATCTCTAAGAAATCTAAGTTTTACAAGCTACTAGCTCAGAAAGCTGTTCTGTCAGGGAGATGGGGAAAAGTTTTCAGGGACTGGGCGCTCATCTGTCTTATTACCACATATGCGAAGTAGTCTGTAAGTAACTATTCTTTCCTTATTTGCTGCTGAAAATTCCTACCCTGCTTAGACGTTCAGGTCTGATATTATTTTGTGGTAAGGGGCTTCTAGTTATGAGCTTTGTGAATACAGAGGATCAGAGTACATTGACCTTGTCTCTTCTAGAGCACAATGTAAGATAGATTTATTTTTTTAAGAGGCAGCAATTTTTTTTCTTCTTAACTGTAAGTATCGCTATAAACCAGTTATTTAACTGAGCAGAGGAAGAGTGGAAAGATCTCATTTGGGGGACATTTGAGCTGCTTAATTCTTATTTTTGGTGCCTAGGTATACTCGTGACTAGTAAGTGTAGGAATTAAATAATTGATGTCATAAGAAATATTTCCAGTTATGGGTACTAAGGAGTAGAAGGTGACAGCATTGATAGTGGCTCTGTTCTATCCAACACTATGTAGGCTTGTGATTGTATATGAAGGCAATGTTCCTCTTGATTAAAGCCACAGCAGAAAATGTTGAGGTAAAAATGAACAGAACCCTTATTATGACCTCAAAAAAGGACTCTCTTTGTGCTTACAGGATTACTCTGCTTGTATGCCATTTGTACCTCTGCTTGTAGACTGAACCTATCATCACCAGACAAAGGCTGTTCTGAACAGATAGCCCCAAGGAAAATTTACCAGTACTAAATTACCCTGTGGTCTTCTCCATGCCCTGCGTGCCAGGTCCTTTGTTAGCACTCTCTCCTGTGTGACACACTGACTTGCAGCTCCGCCTCCCAAGTCTAGTGCAGTATGCAGAAGTGGAAGGATTTTTTTGTTTTGTTTTCTGGGGTTTTTTTTTTAATGCCTTCCTTCAGAGCTAGCATAGAGCTATAATCCCAAAGAACAGAAGTCTCCCAGGGTGAGGCAGGAGTGCCCTAGCTGCACCAACCTGCTTACAGGAGGTGCTCACACTATCCCAAGGTACATTCTGTTTGTCAGGGTCACTGCTGCTGACCAGCTTTTTTTATAGAGGACTCAGAGTTTCAGAAATATATTTTTGTAGACAATGACTAAACTGTGAAACGTTGAAATAAAGCATGTAAACAAAAACTTACACCACTGTCCTCTGTACAGATGTTTTTCTCACTTCAGTTCTCTCCAGACTCATTAGAAAATGTTTGATTACTTCTTGGATATATTTTAATAAAGTTCTCCAAAGAATATGGCTGCTGTCTATGGAAGGGGTGGCCTTAGGTACAGTAATGAAGGGGAGGGTTGAAAGCCTGTCCAGGCGAGCGTCTGCATCAGTCCTGCTTTTCTCAAATTAGGTAAGTTGAATCTTCCACACAATCACTCCCTGGATCAGCCACTCTGGCAAAGGACTTTCTTTGGATTCTGCAGCATTGACCATCAGTCAAGGCTGTACAGGTGGCAGACTGGAGAAGAAGCCACCTTCAGTGGTTAAGGGACAGCTTTGGATGTAGCCAGGTGGTTACTGACGTGACTTCTCACAAGTTGAAACTGTGGTAACTGGTTTTGCAGCCTTTTAAGTGTGTAGTTTAAATATACATGTCTAAACAGCAATAGCTGTCTCCACCCATTTACAGTAAAATAATATTTGAAATTAATATACTAAATTAGCCCATGAACCTAATTTTTCTAACATGCAATAAAAGTTGGTTCAACAGAATTAGCATAGAAAAGCGGTTATATATTTCATAAATTGAATTTAATTCATGTTTTATGGCCTACGCTCCCTGTGTTGATCATTCATGAAAGGTAGGAACCACCTTCCTAATCTTGGTGGATTGTATCACTATTTGTCTAGCTGGTGTTGTGCGCCTTTGGAATATCCAGTACCATGCTCAGGAGATGGGATATGGGAAATGCTGGCCTGCTTTAGCATGGCAATTTCAGTCTTGGAGCTGGTGGAATGGGAAGGGGACATGGAACCACTTGGAATTTTCACATGGTGGTACTATTTCTAATACATAGCTGATCTTAATGTTTCAGTAAAGAAATTGAAGACACGAGAGCAAAGCCTGGTCTTCAAAGAACGTAGTACTGATCTTGGATTTACCATAGCAATCACTTTGATGCGGGACATAATGGCTCTGCTACCCTTCAGCAATGTTTCATGTAGGTATTGGCTCCTGTACTTTAAAAAAAAAAAAAGGGGGAGATGAGTTAGTAAAGCTAGTGGTGTGTACTAAATCCAAACTCACAGATGCTGTACAGCAGAGGAGGACAGAGTGTTGCCGAAAACTCGGAATAAAGAACTTATCAACACCAATTTGATGCAGATAAGCAGACAGTTCTTTATTGACAGCCGGGTCTGCGAGTTAGTGCTCTCACTTAACAACGCACACCCAAGCACCAAAATCATATATAAAACTTATCCATACATATTCATTAGATTTCTGAGAAATGTTATTCATTAGTTTTCTGTGAAACTATTAGCATATGCAAATGTCCTTTACGCAGGCGCATTGAAGGTCTCTCGTGGTCTTCAGGAGTCCTCTGGTGGTCTTTCATAGTCTTCCTCGCTTGTCCGCTACTTGACCTTCCTCAGGTGATTCTGCACAGTATGGTCTTTTACATGCTTGTTAGTGCTCTTGGCAGGTAACTACGAGTTGCTTCATTTGACTCTTCCCATTTCCCATTAATTCTAAATTCTGACATCTTATGCATTCTTCTAGGTTATAAAATACTCCTACAAATAAACACTGTGTACAAATTATCTTGAATCTTAAGCCTGTTATCTAAAGCTCTAAATGTTCCTACTAGATGATTTTGGCCAATTCCTTCGGCCTTGGTACAGAGCTGTACAGAAGATTTCATAGTAGCTGTCGAGCATTGGTTAAATGTGCAAAATACAATAGATATACAATTTTTACTAAAATATTTCTTGTAATTCTATATTCCTATTGAAATCAAATACAATTAATTCTAACTAGTAGCAAATCAATAACAATTCCAGAGTACATATCCTGGCAAGCCGATGTTGAAAAGGTCATTTTTTGTTTTTAAATGTGTTGCTAATTTGCCCTTGCACCTGTAACAAAAGGATAACATTATAATTATTCTATTCATAGAAGCATACTATGCTCTTGGTTTTTTATGGAGGTTATTTTCACCTTAAAATGTATCGGTGGAGCTTAGACAAACTCAAGGTAAAGTAAGAATGGATAGGAGTAAAACAGGAAGGCTAGCATACTGTCCTCCTAATCAAGATAATAACTATCAGTGAGTTTATTTCTCCTTCCTTTTCTTAGCAGAGAAGGGGGCAAAGATACAGGAATGAAAACTGGTAGCCTTAGCGGAATTTAGGTACTACAGGGGCATTCCTGACACGTCTGAAACAGAAGGAAACAATTCTTCCTAGAAATTCCCCCTTAAGTAAAGATTGTTCATTCTAGAAGTATAAAACTTCACTCCAAATCTTAACATTTTTTTATAAAAGAGCTTTACTGAAGACATGTTGTAGTCACATTGTAGATGATAGCAAGACCATCACACAGCAGGAGGTAAGAGGGACAAGAACACACGCCAAAGTTAAAGGGCTCAGTTTAAAGGGGTATTTTGCAGCAGCTTAAGCTGATCAATGGGAGGCATGCCAACTCCAGCAAGATGTCCCAGCTGGCAAGCTTAGTCTCAGACGGGTTATGAACCTTATCAGTAGGATTGAATGAGTTTGTCACTAAAGCATTTTCTCTAGGGTTCTCATTTGAAAGATTGGACAAGGCAGTCTAAGACAGAAGACAAATTTCTGCTTGGTTAAGCTTGGTAAGACCATCGAGCAGTAGGACTTCTGGAAAGATAAAATAATGTCTAACCAAAATAGGCTAAGATAGTTTTTAAGCTCCTTAGATCCTAAAAATGTAAGTTTTCTCTGCCAAGGTGTGAGAACAGAAAAATCTGGTTTTTGTGAGAAAAGTACTTGAAGAAACCTAGCATGCTTATTAATTATTTTGAACTTTTTAATTGAAAGTAGTATTTCCTGATTGTCAAATCAAAATTAACTGCATGCTATGCTTATTGTATGTTAAACAGCATTGCCATTAGACACTTTTTCTTGAAAGGAGGGGTAATGCAGATAAAGCTTAATCAGAAAAAGTAAAGAATTTTGTGCATGGAGGGTGGCCTGGAGAATGGCATTCAAGTCCTCATATAAGTTGGAAGAATACTTCCAACGTGTTTTTCTGCATTCAGGGAGATAAAAAGACCG
>JAVJGG010000043.1:22218678-22231474 GCA_035590195.1 Aviceda cuculoides
ATGGCTTTCTGGGCTGCAGGTGCACATTGCTGGTTCATGTCTAATTTTTCATCTACCAGTATTCCCAAATCCTTTTCCTCAGGACTGCTCTCAATCTGTTCACTCCCTGGCCTGTATTGATATTGGGGATTGTCCCAAGCTGGGTGTGGGACCTTGCACTTGGCCTTGTTGTACATCGTGAGGTTCACGTGGGCCCGCTCCTTAGGCCTGTCAAGGTCCTGCTAGATGGCATCCCTTCTCTCTAGCATACCAACTGCTAGACACAACTCAGCTTGGTGTCATCTGCAAACCTGCTGAGAGTGCACTCGATTCCACTGTCTGTGTTATTAATAAAGAAACTGAAGAGTACCTGTCCCAGTATGGACCCCTGAGGGGCACCGGTTGTTAACGATCTCCATTTGGGCATAGAGCCGTTGACTGTAATTCTTTGGACACAGTCGTCCAGCCAGTTCCTTATCAATTGAATAGTCCATCCATCAAAACCATATCTCTCCAATTTAGCTGCAAGAATGTGAGGGACTGTATTGAAGGCCTTACAGAAGTCTAGGTAGATGACATCTGTTGCTCTTCCCATGTCCAGTGATGCAGTCTCTCCACTGAAGAAGGCCACTAGATTAGTCAGGCATCATTTGCCCTTGGTGAAGCTGTGTTGGCTGTCTCTAATCACCTCCCTGTCTTCTGTATGTTTCAACGTGTCTTCCAGGAGAATCTGCTCCATGATCTTACTGGGCATTGCGGTGAGGCTGATTGGTCAGTAGTTCCCAGGGTCCTCCTTTTTTACTGGGTGTGATGTTTCCCTTTTTCCAGTTACTGGGGACTGTGCCTAACTGCACATTTTAATTTGACCAGGATGTCCTTACTGACCCATGCTGTTCTCCTGTCTTCCTTGCTTGACTCTTTACATATGGGAATTAAGAGCTCTTGCACTCTAAGAAAAACATTCTTAAAGAGCCACAAGCTCTCTTCGGCTCCTTTTGTCCTTGAGGGCAGTTTCCTGGGGCAGGGGGGCTGTACACTAATTCCTTAAGCAACTAAAGTTTGCTCTCCTAAAATTCAGTGTCCTGAACTCTACTCTTCACCTGGCTCTTATCCCTCAAGATTGTGAATTCATACAGGGCACAACTACTGCAGCCCAGCCTGCCACTCATCTTAACATCTCTGATTAGTTCTTCTGTGTTGGTGAGCAACAGGTCCAGTAATGCTTCTCTGGTTGGGCTGTCTGTCTCCTGGTTTAAGAAATTATTTTCAACACACTTCAAAAGTCTCCTTGACTGCTTACAGCTGCTATGCTGCTTATCCAGCAGGTGTCAAGGTGATTGAATTTCCCCATAAATTCAGAGCCTGTGAGCATGATGCTTCCTGTAGTTGGAAGTAAGAACGCTTTGTCAACAGGCTTCCCTTGATTGGGTGGCTTGTAGTAAACAGCAACAGTGAGGTTTCTTTTGTTGACTTGTCCCCTAGTTTTTACCCATAAGCTCTCAGTCTGCTCATCACTGTTTTTCAAGGATAGCTCTGTGCAGTCAAGCCTTTCTTTTACACAGAGAGCAACCCCCGACAGCGCTCCAGTTGTGCGGTTCGTCCAGTTGTAGCTTTTTACTTGCACAGTGACTTCCACCTCCTCCCGCTATAGTTATCCATGCTGAATGCATTGGTACATAGAGGCATTTCAGCTGGGCTATCAACCTTGTCATCTCTTGAGAGGAACATGACCAAATTCCTTTGAGGCATTTCATAGGTGTTTCGCTGTTGGTTCCTAACACATCAGCAGCCCCTGGCTCTTCTCTGTTGCTCAAATGTCCATCCCTTTCCCCACTAAATCTAGTTTAAACCTCTTCATGTAAGTCTGGCTGACTTGTTGGCAAAGACACTCTTGCCCTGCTTGGGCAGGTGAATCCCATCAGCTCCCAAGAGACCTGGCTTGTCAAGGGTAGATCTGTGATCATAGAAGCCAAAATCTTGAGTATGGCACTGGTCATGCAGCCAGGCATTCACCTGTTCAATTCATTACCTCCTTCCTCTTACTGGGAGGATAGAGGAGAATGCCACCTGCGCTCCAGATCCTTTTAACATTTCTCCAAGGATTATATAGTCTCTCTTGATGGTTCGAAGTTGTCTTATTGCAGTATCATTGGACCATAAATGAGATAGTAGGAGCAGATGATAATCTGTAGGATTTGCCAGGCTTGACAACCTCTCAGTGACATCGTGAGTCTAGTGTTAGCACAGTTCTCCACACTATTAAGAGACAAGTGTCTTGTTATAGCATGTGATCTTAAAGATACTTAGCAGTAATACTAAAAAACCCCACCCCTCTGAATATATATTATAGTTAAGGCCTTGTTTTTAGATTTCTTTACATGTGATATTAAAGATTTTAACTTTATTTCAAGCGCTTTACAATATTGGAGACATGGTTCATGCAGCACGAGGCAAATGGGGTATTAAAGCCAATTGTCCATGTATTAACCGGCAGAACAAATCAGTGTTGAGACCGGCTGTCACTAATGGAATATCACAGGTATGTAATCTGAGGCTGAAATTACCTTGCTTGACATTACATTTTTAAGATCTATTAAAACATTAGATTCTTTAGACTCATCTATTGTGAAACACAAACTTTATTTTCTCTATATGTATTCTGAGTGTTTTAGCTTAGCAAAATCTTCTGGGACATTTTCGAGGATGTGTCCTGCAACTGTTATTTACCAAGTGGATATTTGGGCTAATACTGTTATGTAGAGGCTGGGTAGGAAGCCATTCATATCAACGCTGTATCTTAAAACAAACCACTATGAGTAGCTTGCAACATGTGCTTTTATTTTGTTAAGGTTCCTGAATGTTATGCTGAATGTAGAGTCATTCTGTTACTGTTCACACAAAAAGGCCTGCTGTAAAAAAAGTTAGAAAAGCCTGGGTTTGTGTTAAGCGTGAAGGAACTCTACTGTGCGCTTAAAGCAAATGAACAAACAAAACCAAAGAAAACCCGATGCATTGGGTAACTAAAATGTCTCCCAAGTTGAACTCTTCCCTTTATTCAACATTTAGCAGTTGCTTATATTTTTGTTTTAGCTTCCGACTGTAAATCCTAGTGCATCAGTCTCTGGAAACGAGAGCACCTTTTCCACTGGAGCAGGGACAGCAGGAGTGGGGCAACTAGAAATGGACACTGTTCCAAAATCTGAAGCAACTGATAGCAGGATAGAAGAATCTGCAAAAACAGAGACGTTACCAACCAATAACACTGGTGAAATAAAGACTAACAGACCACTTTGTCCGGAAACAGCTCCATCGTCAGCCTTACACTGGCTTGCAGATTTAGCAACGCAGAAAGCAAAAGAAGAAACAAAAGGTGAGCAGAAGACATGCCTTCTGGGGTTGGAATTAAAAGATAAATTATAACCTACTGCTTGGTTGCTATTCTTTGTGAGAGTGCCTAGCCCTAAATAGAAAAGAACATGGTCATTTTTCTTTCTTTGCCTCTTAGAACCAGTTTTCTTGGAAAGATGATGATACAGCTGAAGACAAAAATACCATCTTGTCACTCCCAGTTTATTTCAGTGCCAGTTCTTTTATTTATTTTCTAAGTAATAAGGAGCTGGTGTCCTGATGTAAAATGGTAGTAATTAATTTCAGATGCAGCTTTGTCACTTGATAACTATTGAAATAAAGCTGTTTTGTGTGCTATGTGAAGAGTGCATTTCCAAAGATCTGAGAGAGGAGAGTCCACTTGGAGGGTCAGATGAAAGCTTAGAACTTCTGTAATACTCAATAGTTTGAGTGTGATTCTCAATACGAAATAACTGTTTACAGAATGCACCTCCCAGTTGTCAGATGTAGCATGACTAACAGAGGATTTATTCCTGTCCATACATCTAGCAGGAACTACTTTATGTGACAGTGTTAAATGTTCATGACTCTTTCACTAGTTTTGCAGGGTTTAGTGACTGTAATATTTCAACTACAATTAAAATTTGAAATGTTTCATATTGAAACATTAATTCGGAAGGTCAAGGGAATGTTTTTCAATTGAATGTATTACAAAGTTGTGGTTTCATGGGTGTCAAATGCTTTCAGATCAGACCTACTGTGCTGTTCAAAACTTTAATGGCATGCAAAGGGTAAAATCTGTCTGAAGTATAAGGTGTCTTTGATTGTCTTTGAGGTGCCTCATTCACTGTTGCAGTGATAATTTACCTTTACCACAAGATTTTGGATTTTGTCAATATCCTACTTAATGCAAGAGCAAATAATTTCAGAGAACTTTGTGATCATTTAAACTTTGCCTTCTTTTCTCCCCCTCTTCTTTTCTCCCCCAATGTTGATATTTATTCTTACAGAATCAGGATCACTGAGGTCAGTGCTTAATAAAGAATCCCATTCACCCTTTGGATTGGATTCCTTCAACACCAGTACAAAAGTTTCCCCACTAACCCCAAAGCTGTTTAATAGCCTCTTGTTGGGCCCAGTGACATCTAGCAACAAAGCTGAAGGCTCCAGCCTCAGAGATCTGCTACACACAGGCCCAGGAAAACTTCCTCAGGTCCCATTAGACACAGGAATCCCCTTTCCTCCGGTCTTCTCTGCAGCTTCTACGGTAAATAATTTTTTATTCCTTCAATGATATCTGTTCTAGGGAGGAACTTAATGATGATCTAATGTTTTTCATCTAAATGTTTTTATAGTATCCTATTCCTAAATGTTGAAACAGATGCAATATCTCACCAAAACTCAACACCCCGCAAAGTTATAGAGAATTCTGATGCTAATTGTTAGTTTGTGGTTTGGTTTACTACTGCGGTGGAGAAGCTATTCCTTGCAAGAGGCCAAGGAAGTGAGTTAAATATAGCCTTTAAGGTGTTTAATTGATAATCAGCACCACTATAAAAGCTCACTTTAAGTTCCATATCTCAAAATATTGCAAGAGCATACCTCAAAAAGACAAAAACCTATGAGCAAACCAGTTTCTTAAAACAACTTAGGTATACTTGAAAAGCATTGAGGATAGAATATGAATTTAAAGTGTAGTTGCTTTTTTCTGGATGCTTATTCTGGAATAAGCATACTTTGTTTCTCTTTAATCTCTTTTGGAGGAAATAACCTTAAAAAAACCCAAACAAATCAATGGTATTTGAATTAAATGTTAAAAGCATTTAATTTAAGAGAAGGATAGATTCTGTGGAATTTATCAAGGCTTAGCTCTTCTTGGAGAATACTTTCTCCAAAAGCTTGGGCAGATAGAATGAGGAAGATAATGAAATGGCTTGTCTCATAGCAGAATTTTTTTTTTCTTCTGTGTCAGGCTGGAAGGATGAAACCTTAATAACAGTTCACGTTGTTTGGTTTTGGTAGAGGGAACTGTATGGCTATGTGGAAAAATATGTCACTGCTACAGGAAAGTGAATCCAATAATACTTCCACCCCCCACCCCTCTCATCACTGAGTACAGGCAAAGAAATTGTGATCACTTGTTTTAAAGCAAGTTATTCCTTCAAGGCTTGAGAGGGCCTGTCTCAACTTGTATCCCTGTCGCTGCAACTCTATGCATTCTCTGACAACATTGAATAAGATCTATTGTGTAATGTCTTTTTTCACTTTCTTGACTTCTGGTCTTCACAGAGTAATTTAGATTTGAAAGAACTTGTGGGCAACTCTGGTCCAATCCCCCACTTGAATGCCTGGATGCTTCATACAGAATATATAAGAACAAAATGTACCTGAGAAACAGCAGTTGTGTTGGTCAAATTGCGAGGAATAATAGACTGCTGCTCATGAAGAGAATCATCTTGGTGTTTCTGGAACATTGCCATTCCATTGTGAAGAGTAGTTAGCATTGACTGTAGCAGCTAAACTGCATATTATCTATTTCATGGCCTCTAGAGAGTCAGTGTGAAGGTACATTTTTAAGACCATCATAAGTGGATGATGTTATGATCTGGTCTTACTTGCATAAGACAGGCTGTAGAAAACTAATATAATCCAAAGCAGCAGTACAGGCTGGGGTCTGACTAGCAGTGGTGTAACCCTTCTGAAAGGAGCCCAGGGCCCTAGAGGACAGCATGCTGAACATGAGTCAGCATTGTGCCCTTGCAGCTGCGAAGGCAAACAAACTGTCCTGAGCTGCATCAGGAAGCATATACAGTTGGAGAACACCAAGGAATGTGATTATTCCACTCAGCACTTACTAGGCCACACCTGGAACACTTTCCAGTTTTGGTCTACCCAGTTGAAGAATGACACTGAAAAATTGAAGGTCCAGTGAAGGGCCGTGAAGAATGATTAAAACATTGGAGAGCTTGACACATGAAGAAAGGTTGAAGAAACTGGTTCTCTTCGTCCTAGAGAAGAGAATGCTTTGGGGATCTGATCAATCTTGCTGTATCTAAAAGGTAGTCGTAGAGAATATGGAGGTACTCCTTTCACAAGGATGCACAGTAAGAGGCCATGGACACAAGCTGCTTCAGGAGAAATTCTATCTGGATATAAGAAAAAATTCTCACTTTACGTTCAAGCGGTGGAATAGGCTGCCCAGAGAAGTGATGCAATCTCCTTCCCTGAGAAGTTAAGGTTTAGCTTGACCCAGCCCAGGGCAACTTAACCTGATTTCAACAGAAAGTTATACCAAATGATCTCTACATCTTCATTTTGACCTAGACTCTTCTATAATTCCATAGATATATTTACTGAGTGAACATCTTCAGTTATTAATAGTGTTATGCTTTAGATTGATACCTCTGCTTATGGTAAATTTTCTGTCTATTGAACCTTACTTTTAAAAAAGATGGCAAAATTGTTCCAGTAATAGTTTTTAGCTGTTACTGTTCACTCAGCTTCCAGACCCTGGTTTTGAGGGGGTTTTCTTGAGGCAGGGGGATGTAGGTTGGGGTTTTTTGGCTAGAATGAGAAGCTTTTTGCTGCCAGAAATCTGTCACACCCCTGCTCCCTCCCATAGATGTCTTGTGAGTAATGATCCAGTTAGTGTTTATCTTCTGTTGAATATATGAAATATATTTAGTTTCTGAAGTATCTTGAATTAGGTAAGGCCTATAGGCAGGGCTTTTTTTTTTTTTTTTTTTTTTTTTTTTTAAGTTAAAGAACACAATTTAAGATTGTGTCATTAATCTCTTCTGAATTTTAAACATCCCTTGAGGAGCATGGATGCTACAACCAGAGAGGCTGTCTACTAATGGTTCTGTTAACATTATACATACAGGAAGCACCTTCTCCTCTCTGTCAGTGTTTATTTAATGTTCCTGTATTTGTCAGCTTACCTGTGCCAGGGCTGAATTCACTTTCCTAGTAATGGAATGAGGAAAATTGGGAAATAGAGTTGAGATATTAATGAAGTTAGGAAAAATATGTACCACTTCTGCCATTAAAGTAGCACAGTTTAGATAACTCAAGTTTTCTATTCCATGATTGTTTGCTGTAATATTTTTCTAGATAGCCTGTAGCAGGTTATTTTAAGCTTTATTATTATAAAACAGGGCCACAGCTGTTCTTATGGGATACATGCCTGACTGAGCTGATTTGTTTACTGTTGCATGTTTTTCTGATAGCAAGATGTCTGTGGCTAAAATCTGAAGGAGAGCAGACATGCATTAATATGTACGCTGTTGTAAGACTAAACTTACCTCTGGATTTACATCTTCTAGGGGGCCAAAGGTAAAGCCAGCCTGCCTAACTTCTTAGACCATATCATTGCTTCTGTGGTGGAAAATAAGAAGACGTCTGACGCTGCAAAACGAGCTAGTAATTTAGCTGACACACAGCGAGAGGTGAAGGAAATGGTAATGGGCTTAAATGTGCTGGATCCACACACTTCCCACTCTTGGCTGTGTGATGGTAGACTCCTTTGCCTTCATGATCCTAGCAACAAGAACAACTGGAAAATCTTCAGGGAGTGCTGGAAACAAGGCCAGGTGGGTGATGACATATAGCCAACCCTTACTGCTTATAAGTATCCTGGAATTTTAACCTGTACCTTGGTTAATGACAAGTCCCTTCAAACATTGGCCAGTTGCTCCTGAGTGAATATGATGAATGAAGATTTCAGCTGTAGTGTTATAAACAGGGGACATAGCAGTCCTGTCCACTCCATGCTGTACTGACTTGAGCACATGCGCTCTCGCACACTGAGCTTTTCTCAGCTTACCAGTATCAGAGTGTTTGCGGTGACACCCTTTTTAGTTGTGGTGTGGTTTATGCTGAACCTGCTCTACTACAGCCCAGTAGTGAATCCATTATGATTTCCTGCATGCATCCTAGCATCTACCCCATACTTGGTGCTTTATAGCCTCAGGGAAAGGTCCATTCCTTCCAGCTGCAGCATTTACAAGAATAAAAGTGCTGCATGCAGTAATTTCTGCTGGAATTTTGGGTGTCCTTGATGCAGTGTCTTTCCCTGAGCCTACAGTCTTTGTGAACAGAAGTATTGTTTTTAACTTAGCATCTCGTGTATTGAGCATTCTCCTGGATTGTCTGAGGCGTCATCAACCAATTACAACTTCCATGAAGAGACTGGGCCTTAGACCTGCTGCCAGCATAGCCACTTCTTCAGATCTCAATCTGTAGTGCTATAGCTTAGACTTCTCCAGACAGTCATTAAGATTGGCCTGGTCAGACAAGTTGAATCTTAAAAAATGAATGAGTAGCTGTGCTGCAGAGAAAAGTGCACCCATAGCTCTAACAGAATATGATGTCCATCAGTGTTCAAACTGCGTTCTTGGCACTTGGTTCTGCAGCTACCTCTGACACAGTTACCTTCACTGACTACTCGGAATTGAATGCTGAGACGGTTATGTCCCTCATCTTTTCTGGAGAAGTCCTGTTGTCAGCTGTTCTGTTGTTATTGTGCTAATGCTCTTGGCATTTACATTCCATACTTATTTGTGGTTGCTCACAAGATGTGTGGACTGCTGAGCACTGATGGAGGGACAGATCAGGCTGCATGTTCCCCTTTTGGCACTCAGAGTCCATTCCGGCTGGAAGTAGAGTACTTTTCAGTTAAGTTTAGCGTATCCCATGGGACTGCACATTTTCTGGGTCCCTTGGGCACAAGAATAACTAGCACATAGCCATGAGAACTGCAGAGAGGACTGTGGCACCACCAACCACAGAGTTACCAGTTCCTGTTTCTGACTCCCCTAGCCAGCTCCTAATAGGTGGAAGAGGCTACTGTGCAGCACACCCTTGCTTCTCTGACTAGAAACGTAGCTTGCTGCTGGTATTGCTAGCTTTCCCTCTAATTGCATTTATCTTCTTGTCCTGATTTTTTTTTTCGAATGCACAGGGGTCTCATCTCTTTTTTGAACCTGTTGCATCTTACTGATTTATGAAGGATTTCAGATCATTATTTTGCAGTCCTGTGGCATCAGTTATCTGCCTAATTTGGCAAAGAGCTCCTTAGTTTCTGGTTGGTATACTCTGATAATTTTCTTAACCCTCTCTGTCAGCAAATAATACTGTCTCTCTGAGAAGGATCCTAAATATTTTGGGAATACTTATAAAAGATGCGCTTGTCAGTTTCTCTGCAGATGAGACTGGTTAATCACCAGATGCAAGATGCTGCACGTGGCTGTGGGGTTCTTGACTGTTAATGAATCCTGAGAGGTTCCTTGTGGAGTCTAGAGATGTGATTACCAGTCTTCTGTCAGATGTGTAGCTTGCAGTGTGCATTGCCTTCCGAGTTGGTGCACATTCTGAGGCTCTGGCTGCAACTGTCATGCTCATATTCAAGGCATCTCCAGCGGTCTTGCACTTACTTGAGTTCCCTGCTGAAATGTGGAAAGCAATCTAACTGAACCTCTCATTTCTGCACAGGAGAGAGCAGGTGACCCAGGCAGGCATCGCTGTCTTGACAAGGCTATTCTAAACAGAAGTTCTTCATGCAGAGATTCTCTCAACAAACTCTGCTCTGTCACAGTTCTCCCTTGGCTAACATCGTCCTGTACATCCCAGCTGCACCTTTAAAAATGAAGTCAAAGAACATTAATTCTACCACCATCCCCCAAATCATCTTCCCCTTCCCATTTTGTGGGCTGGAAAATGTTAGTTGGAAAAAACCTCTTAGTTACCCTCCCTAGCACAATAAATGCACACTAGATGCTAGGTTTGAGCCACATGACAATCTTAGCCATGGTAGCATCCCAAATCATTAAAAGAGAAAATTCGTTTCTCTTAATGGCTGGATAATGAATGGTACTCTGTGTCATGTAGAAAGAGCAACATTTTTCAACTTTGTTTTAGAAATTGTCAGATATAAGTTAAACTCTCTCTTATCCCAGAATTCAGTGGGAGACCATAGGATTATTTATTTCTTAAGCTGTTCAAGGGCATTTTGCTCTCTTGAACATGGTTGTTGCTCATCTGGGGATACTGTCAGGATTCTCATCCTATAGCAATCTGTTCTTTTCTGAATTTTCATGCTAGGTGTTCTCTTTCTTGAGATACTGAAGATTTGGGGTGGAGTTGGAAGTTTTTATTTTTCTCCCTATAGTCTGAGAGCAGATCTGCAGGAGATGCGTGGCAACCAAGTCCTCTGTCCTTTTATCTTGCAACCCTAGCTGTGTTCTTCACTAGAGAGAACATTTTCTTTCTTCCATGAGAAATTATCTGCTTAATAACTGGAAGGGTTCTACTAGGTTAAGTAGATTTTTCATTTATTTATTTATTTAATTGTTATGTTCAAGTAGTCAAGTGAGTATACAGCAGGGATCAAAATTTGTCATTATTTTCCTGGACTGAAGAAGACTAGTTTATCCATCAGCTTAAAGTCTACCTGGCAGCAGTTTCTGCCCATCCTGTTAAAGGTACTGTTATTTTATTCCTCATCCATTATCTCTAGGTTTTTGTAGAATATGATTAAAACCATTCCATTGCCTTAGTGTTACAATTCATCCTGGGATCAGGGAATATATATTTAAACTTAGGATCAGTGTATCTACTCTGTTATCTTAGGGAGGTTTGCTGCTTGTCAGGGCTTCACTTTGGGACATAGTGGAAAGACTGCTAAAACTTGTATGTCCCTCAGACATTTACTCTCTGCTGGTGTTCTGTATTGGCACAAACAAAACTACCGGGGAGACCTGGACAGTATCAAGAATGACCATATGGCCCTGGGACTAGCGGTCAAGGCCATGGAGCCCAGGTGGTTTTCTTAATCCTGCCAGTGAGGGGTACAGGGATGGACTGATCCTGCATGTCAACCATTGTTTGCACAGCTGGTTTCGACAGCAGGGTTCTGGGTTTTATGGTTATGGAAACCTCTTTGAGGATTGAGGACTGCTTGGAAGAAATGGGATCCATTTAAGTGGGACAAAAACACCTTTGCCAACAGGCTGGCCAACCTGATTAGGAGAACTGTAAGCCAGGAATGACAAGGGAGGGAGAGTATGACCAGTGATCAAGAAAGGAATTAGTTGATTGGGTTGGCAAGCAAGCAGCATGGGGTGATGTGAACAGGAGAAATCTCACACTCAAGAAAACAGGGATGAAAGATGTCCACATCAAGCATGTGCACATAAGTAAGGAACTGTGTACATGACAGTATTGTGAGGAAAGCTCTCGGAGTGTTTCTGGGAAATCAGCATGACTAGGTATCTTTCTGAAGTGCCTGTACACTGATGCATACAGCATGAGGAACAAACGGGAGTAATTAGTGTGCAGTTACATGACCACAGTCTCATTAGTATGACAGAGAAGTGGTGAGATAGCTCATGCAACTGTAGTATGGCTAGGGATAGGTACAGGCTGTTCAGGAAGGACAGCTCAGGAATGACAGGCCAGGAAGGTGAGGAGGGAGCATTGCTGTTTATGTGAGTGAGCAGCTGGAATGCATGAAACCGCACCGGAAGAGATGATGAGCTGTTTGAGAGTTTATGGGCCAGGATTAGTGAGCAGACTAACATGGCCAACATTATGGCAAGTATCTGCTACAGACCACCTAATCAAGAAAAAGTGATAAGGTCATCTTCAGACAACTGGAGGAAGCCCTGTGTTCACATTTCCTGGGCCTCATGGGCCCACCCTGATAATCTGCTGGAGGAACAACACAACAGGTCACAAGCACTCCTGAAGTTTTCTGGAGTGTGTTGATGACAACATCCTGACACAGTTGATCAGGGAGCCAACTAGGGAAGGGTGCTCTGCTGAACCTCATGCTTACCCACAAAGAAGAACTGGTTGTTGATGTGTAGGTAAGCTTTGGCTGCAGGGACTGTCAGGTGGTGGGATTCGCTTCAGGATCCCGAGAGGAGGAAGCAAAGCCAAAAAGCACAGTCACAAGCTTGGGCTTCAGGAGAGCAGACTTCCACCTTTTCAGGTATCTGCTTGGAAGAATCCCATGGGATACAGTCCTGAAGAGGGGCTCAGGAATGCTGGTTGAATCATGCTTAACCTGCCTCATAGCCTTCTGTGATGAGACGAGTGGCTTGGTGGGTGAGGGGATAGCACTGGATGTTTTCTGTCTTAACTTTAATAAGGCTTTTGACACTGTCATAATGTCATCAGACAAATTGATGAAGTACAGACTAGATAAGTGGACAGTGTGGTGGATTTAAAACTGACTGAAATGCCATGCTCAGAGGGCTGTGATTGCAGTGACTAGCGTTGCACCTTAGGGGGTCAGTATTGGGTTGAGTACTATTTAACATCCTCATTAATGACCTAGATGGGACAGAGTTCATAGACCTTCAGCAAGTTTACAGATGATACAAAACTAGGAGAAAGGGCTGATACACCAGGTGGTTGTGCTGCTATTCAGAGGCACCTGGACAGGCTGGAGAATGGACCATGAAGA
>JAVJGG010000043.1:22240517-22254811 GCA_035590195.1 Aviceda cuculoides
ACTGCACTGCGCATCATTTGTACATTCCAATCCTTTCATTATTACTGTTATTTTATTAGTGTTATCATTATCGTTATTAGTTTCTTTTCTGTTCTATTAAACCGTTCTTATCTCAACCCACAAGTCTTACTTCTTTTCCTGATTTCCTCCCCCATCCCACTACGAGGGGGGGAAGTGAGCGAGCGGCTGCGTAGTGCTTAGTTGCTGGCTGGGGTTAAACCATGACAGTAACCAAGTGTGGATTAGACTTAAGCTGTGAACCCAACATATTGCAGTTCTGAGAAAGTGTTTGTGGAGTTATTTTGGTTTGGGTTGGGTTTTTGGGGTTTGTTTTTGTTTTGTTTTTTTAGCAGTATGACATCACAAGTAAGAGTTTAAAAAAATAGGGGTTTGTGAACTTAGGAAAATTGAGCTTTTTCAGTATTTAACGGTGTTCAGTGTTTTGGTTTACATATTACTTGACATGTAAGTTGAGTGAAGAAGGCTGTATACCAAAGAGCTTATAATGTAATCAAGCAATATATATATATATGAGTGCAGCAAGCAGAAAGGTAAGCAGTCATGGCTAACTTGTCTTTGTGTATTGCTAGTTGCTAGTAATGGAAGGAATGGATTCATTTTGTTGAATTCATCTTAAATGTCAAAAGTTTTTTCTTTTCCTTTGTATCAGAGTTTGTGGAGGGAGTGTTGACAATATTTTTTTAGCATAGCATGTAACCCTCTACTATTTGATCCTTCTTAGATGTATAGGTCTTGGTCCAAAGAGAGAAAGTATTACACTTTATTCACTTTCAAGTTAAAAGAAAAAAATTAGCTAGGTCCATCTTCAGAAACAGTTCTGTATCTTTTTGCTTTTAGCTGCTTTACAGACAAAGATTGGACCTAAATATAAAAACAGTAGTTCTGTCTATTGTTGTTGTGGTTTAACCCCAGACAGCAACTAAGCACCACGCAGCCACTAATTTGCTCTGCCCCCACCCAGTGGGATGGGGGAGAAAATCGGAAGGAAAAAGGTAAAACTCGTTGGTTGAGATAGGAAGAAACTAATGATGATAATAACAATAATAAAATTACAATAATAATAATAAAAGGATTGGAATGTACAAAACAAGTGATTGCTCACCACCTGCTGACCAGTGCCCAGTTAGTTCCCGAGCAGCAATCTCCTGCCCAGGCCAACTCCCCCCACTTTATATACGGGGCATGATGTAATATGGTAAGGAATACCTGTTTGGGTCAGCGGTCCTGGCTGTGTCCCCTCCCAGCTTCTTGTGCCCCTCCAGACTTCTTGCTGGCTGGGCATAGAAGCTGAAAAATCCTTGACTTGGTATAAACACTACTTAGCAACAACTGAAAACATAAGTGTGTTGTCAACATTCTTCTCATACTGCATCCAAAACATAACACTATACCAGCTATTAGAAAGAAAATTAACTCTATCCCAGCTGAAATCAGGACAGTAATGAAAAAGAGTAACTTTTCTAGTGCATTAAATGTATTTTGATTGTTAATATATGGCACTTTTTTCCGAGTATGTGTGAGGAAAAAAGTTCTCAATAGTGAGGTAAAGTCTTTCATGTGGTTAGCATTTTAAAGTTACAAACTGTCTAAATTTGCTGCTGTTTCTGGTCTGTTATGATAGGTAATGTACAGTGAGTTGAGTTCATGTCCCCAGAAGCTCATATTTTAAATAGGAAAGAGATAAATACAATGGTGATCCTAAAATATAACCAGTAGTCTCTGCTCATACTGACGTTAGTGTTTGCTGATACAAAGATTTTTTTAATCTTTTAATTTTTTTCTCCATGTTACTTGCTAGAGGAAATGGTAAAGCAAAAGGAGAGAGAGTGCTATTGAAGGGTCAGAGGAAGAGAGAGGAATGTGTTATATGAGAAGGTGAAGGAATTAAGCAACAAACATTTGAAATCTCTCTGTTACTCATAGCCACTTGAGAGGTATAAGATCATCCAATGTATAAAGGTGTAAGCACTTGAGAGTCTGCAGGTGTTCTTCCTTACTGACTTTGAATCATTAGTGATGGGTTGGACTATAACTGCTGTGAATTCAGCTGATCATACAAATTCTACAGCTGAGAAAATAACAAACTGTTTGAGGCTTATACTTGTAACAGTCCAATGGCTTCCTGCGCACAGTGTGATGCTAATGCCACTTAACAGCAGTTGGGGTTTCTCTTAGAATCATAGAATGGTTTGGGTTAGAAGGGACCTTAAAGATCATCTAGTTCCAACTCCCCTGTCCTAGGCAGGGACATCTTTCACCACACCAGGTTGCTCAAAGCCCCATCCAACCTGGCCTTGAACACTTCCAGGGATGCGGCATCCACAACCTCTCTGAACAACCTGTTCCAGTGTCTCACCACCCTCACAGTGAAGAACTTCCTTACATCTAATCTCTTGTACCTCCAAGCAAAGGAAAACAGTGCTGAAGAATGACTACTAACTTTGTGTTACAAAAGCCAAGTTCCCTGCTACAGACTATAAATGACCCTCAGAGAGACAAAACTGTGAAGTACAAGTTCAGGCTTTTTTTTTAAAATGCTTGTTTTCTCATGGCTTGGGTGAATTATATTTGCTGCTTCTATTTCTTGTAAAATAAAAATACTAGTTACCAGTAAACTTTTTACTTAGGCTACACATGACATGAAAATAACTATTTCAGTTCTCCCTCGACATTGGTTTCTGCTCTCATTGCTGTGTAAAGTTAGCATTCTAGAAAGATCTTTCAGGCAGTTTATTTTTATAAGAGCTTAAATAGAATTTGATTTTATTTTACACTCCATTATAGGCTTAATTACTGCAGAAGACAGAAGAGTTGGTACCACAAACCTGCACTTGGATGTGTCGGATGCTGTTAATGTCATGGTGTATGTTGGGATTCCCATTGGGGAAGGGACCCATGATGATGGTAATGTTTGAGGAAAGCTGTTTTCTGTCCATTAAAAGTCAATTGTATGTGTGAGAAAGAAGACTGTACCTTCTATTGTTGAAGTTTGTCATATCTATGATATATAACCCAGGCAGTTTACTATGTCTGCAGCACATATTAAGTAAGTGCAGTAATGCTTCATTGGTTCCCAGTTGTGGAAGCAGCAGAGTTTTCCTAGAAATTAGGTATCTCCCTGAAGAAAGGAGGAGAAGGGGTGATAAATTATTCTTTCTTCTCATTGTATTTAAATAATTGTCGTTAATTCAGTTTCAATTCATGACTGAGCTTTGGGATTAGTTGTCAATTGACACATTTCCTGAATTTTGTTAAGATGAAGCTTGATGTGCTTAGAAAGGGCACTGTATGATGCAGCAGTTGCAGTAGCAGTGTGACTGAATTTAGTGGTTCAAAATGCTCCTTCCTCTTCTATATGTCAAAAATCAGAAGCTTTGAAATCATATCACTTTTATGTGGATTCCCCTTTCAGAGGTTCTGAAAACAATTGATGAGGGAGATGCTGATGATGTAACAAAGCAGCGAATCCATGAAGGAAGAGAGAAACCTGGAGCATTGTGGCACATCTATGCTGCCAAGGATGCTGAAAAGATACGGGAACTTCTCCGGAAGGTATGTTGGTTACAAAGGAGGCTTGAGCTTACAGGATTCCTTGACTACCTTGCTTACAGCAGCTGAATGATACAAATTGCTATCAACATCAAATGTATAGGTATTCTGATGCTGTCTTTGAGGACATTAATAGCTATTATGTTCCCAGGTTTTCAGCCTGGTCTGGAATCTTCATACTAATGCATGTGTCACTTGTTAAGACCTAAATGAGCTTAATGAAAGTAATGTCCTACCTTGAAATAGTTTGTTATGTTTTTTGGTACAGAGCTTTTTGTGAGCCAGCAATATCAAGGTGCTGTGTCATGGTTTCACCCCTACCCCATATCTTGGCCCTAGGTTGGAGAAGAACAAGGCCAAGAAAATCCCCCAGATCATGACCCCATTCATGACCAAAGTTGGTACTTGGACCAGACCTTACGTAAGCGACTCTATGATGAGTATGGTGTACAAGGCTGGGCAATAGTGCAGTTCCTTGGAGATGCTGTGTTCATTCCTGCAGGTGCTCCCCATCAGGTAAGTTTGCCAACTCCAGGCTATATTGACAAATAGAACCGAATTTGAGGCACAACAGAACTGCGACTTCAAAATAACTGTTAGTTAATATTGCTGACTTATGTTCCTTTTTCTACATACGCAGTTCTTGAGGAACTACTTGAATTGGATCTTAGTCATTATATTAGTAAAAGTTATATAAATAAGTGAATGATGTGTACAGTGCTGTGATGGAATTAAGAAAAAAATAAATAGGGTGAATGCTGGGAAAACATGTCTGTGTACTGAAACTTCAGCCAAGGGAACAGAGTTCCCAAAAAGTGTGGAGAACAGTAGAGAACTTGCTTTGGGGAACACTAGTGTATGTGGGAGAATAGGGAACATGTGAGATGTCATGTATTTTGTTCTGGTTTTACTATTAGACACAATTCTGCATGAGATCAAATAGGCTTCAGTTCCTGTTTCTGAGAAGTAAATGTGGAAGAACCTAACATATCTGCTGGTGGGGTTTTTGGGCGTTTTGTATTGTTCATCCAATCTTCATGTATCTGTCACTTGATACGGGTTTTTTTTTAGGTCCATAATTTGTACAGCTGCATTAAAGTGGCAGAAGATTTTGTATCTCCAGAACATGTGAAGCACTGCTTCCGTCTGACCCAGGAGTTCAGGCACCTGTCTAATACTCATACAAACCATGAGGATAAACTGCAGGTAACCATTTTATGATAGTAGTCACTAAATATATCCTGTGTTTTGCCAGCTTTGTTGAGTACTAGAAACATGTGGCTAGTGATTTAAGAGAAAGTAACAACTTTCCACACCTTTGGAGGTTCTCATTTTATAAGTATTTAAAAAATAATTAATGCACCTATGTCTACAGTGTTATGTAAATAAAAACTAGTCATGAACTTTTGGATTTCCTAGTGCACGTGTCAGTATTAGTAAGTTTTTAAATAGCTGAATCCTGAATGACAGTGAAGTGTAGCAGAAAAAAAATAAACCCTATTAAATGCAGTGTTTTGTTCTGAAAAGATACATTTATTTGACCAAGGACACTCGTATTTGTTTCTTTATTGGCTAAAGGAAAATTGCTCTGAAAGTGAAGGCTTGCTTATTTAAATCAGGGATATGGTTTAGTGGTGGACTTGGCAATATTAGGTTTACAGTTGGACTTGATCTTTTAAAGGTCTTTTCCAACCTAAATGATTTTGTGTTTCTAAATTAGTCCCAAACGGGACTAAATTAAATGTGTTTTGCTTTGAAGAAGTATGACTGCTTAAACTAATAATTAATGCACAGAACATACTATGCGCTGAAGCAGTACATGGTGTATAAGACAGTAAGTTCTACAGCGAGAAGACTGTAGGAGACCTTTTTTGATTTCACCTATGTATGCTTCTGAAGAGTTAGTATCTGTTTAGTTTGCAAGTTTTGTTGTCAGCATTTTTTGTGTATTAGTAATCTCATGCATGTAAAATGAGGGAGGGCGGAGATCTGCAGAATGGCTGTTCTTGCAAAAGTGAGTACTCAGTATAGAGCTATTCTCCAGTATGTCACCCAAGAATGTCAGAACTTATCATGTTAATGCTCTCAAACAATTCTGTGAAAAATTGCTATAAATTTCTATATGGATTTGCACAGGATTTAAAAGGAAAGCAGAAGTAGGATCAGCTTTCATTGTGGGGATCCAGCTTCTAATCACTGTACTTCTTCAGCTGTAGTGATACAGATGTGGAGGTGTTTCTGTAAATGAATAGGATGCAAATGAATAATGCTTATTATTAAAAAAAAACAAAAACAAAACCAAAAACAAAACCTGCTGGCAAAGTGGAACTCGATACTCCTGTGAAAAGGAATACTGCTTGTATTTGTGCCTCACACCCAAATTTTATCATTTTTCTGTGTTGTTTTTCATGTGTATTTTTATATAAACATCTGTCTACTTTTATATGTATATTTAAAAACATACGCAGAGACAGTAACTGCTGCATAAATGATACCAAAGACTGAAACCATACGTGCATCAGGAAAAAATGGTGATGCTTGGCAGTTAGTTGAGCAAGTGCAATTAAGCTGCTCACTTACAGGTGAAACTGTTCCATTCAATACCTAGAAACTGAATTCAAATAAACCTAGATCAGAAAAATCAGAAACAAGATAGAGCTTTGGTTGTTAAATAGCTAAGCATGGAACAGATTGCTTTGAGTACTAGTAGATTTTTCATCTCTGATATTGATTGCCTTTCTGGAAGATGCACAAATCGGAAGAATTTCTAGTCTCCATACAAAGACAACAGGATGATTTGTTGTGTCAACTTACATAGGGTTAAACCATATGATTTTCTTGCTCCTTTTATGTTTGATTCATGTGAATCTGTAAGTGACTTGGTTCACAAGGACTTTTTCAAAATAAACTCGTGTGTGTGACTTCATAGTATACTTCCTCCTAGCTCTCACAAAAGAGAGACTTTATCTTAAAATAATATGGGTAAATATATGTTGCTGGATGACCAGAAAATTAGTTAATATATCAGTGCAGGTGTCTAAATATTTGTTGTCTAATCATGACAGTTAAAATTTGTGCTGTTGATATCCTGAAGCACTGATAGTATATACTTTGTGTATACTTGCCAACTATTACGAATTCAGCTGTCAAAGTTGATTGCATAGGTATGTAAGACTCTGCTTGTTACTCTGTAGAAGTTGATTTTTTTTTTTTCCTGTTACAGGTGAAGAACATTATCTACCATGCAGTGAAAGATGCTGTTGGCACACTGAAAGCTCATGAATCCAAACTAGCTAGATCGTAGGAATTGCTAATTCCAAATGCCCTGTGAAGTAAGCCTTTTGCTCACAGTATATACAGGGACTGCACATGACTGCCTCTGCAGGAGCAGAGGCTTCTCACTAAGAGCTGGTGTGGTCAGTATTACACACACTCTTCAGCCACTGTTTCCTACGCTGCCTCAACACTGAAGGTCTAATGGAAGGTCGTACTGTTACAGGCAGAATTCCAGATTCTAACGGAAGGTGCCATGTCCCTTTCCTGTGGCCTTTTGCAAATTGGAAGAACATGGAAACCGCTTGGTGTTCCTGCATATTATGATTAGAAATGGTATAAAGAGTGTGGATGGTTTTTCTTTTCCTCATGCCTAGTTACTCTCCACAAAGTTAGAAGGAATGTGCAGGAGGTGGGTTGTCCTACTGCAGGCTTAGTTGATAGCTGCTGAAGGAGTGTGACCAACAGTAGCCCAACTGCAGAAATTTAAGCAAACTTCCCATGTGAGATACAGGCCAAGGAAAAGAATAAAGCTATTCTCTGCACTCCCCTTCTTGTAGCCATTTCTCTATACACTGTAGAGTTGCAGAAATAAAGGGAGAACCCACTTTTTTTCCCCCCAGGAGACTCCAGAAATAGGAGAATTGTGTATTTAGTGAAAAACTAGGTTTGTAGTGAAACAGTTAATATTTCATGAAAGTAGATATTTTTAGTATTTTTGAAGTACCACAACTGTTCCTGGATTTTCAAGGAAAGGCGCATTACATTTAGTCTTCCTTTCAATAAAATCAATAAGTGATTTTTAGAAAGCAGTCCAAAATAGCACAAAAACAGCCAAAGGAGAGTGAATAGAAATTGACACCCCACCTCCCTTGCCCATATTCCTCACCCATCTTCGCCCCCTCTCCCTACGCCACCCTGCTTCCTCAGAATGAGAAGTAAAAAGGAGTATAAACTCTGTTCTCATGTGGAGATGTTGTACATCTCTCCCTGCACTGGTGACTGCAGGCAATAGTTCACCCAATACCAGTGCTAGCTGAAAACATCTATCCTTTCCAAAGTGAAGGAAAAGTTAACTTTCAGTGTCAACTTTGTCCAGAACTATTTTAAGTAAAATGTTCCTGCTTGATAGAACTGTATTCAGAATTTACTAATGTCAGCATTGATGCAATGGATTTCATTGTCTGGGTACATGGGGAAATGTATCTACCTTATATCCAGCTGTACTGTAGTGCCACCTGCAGGCCTGTTAATATGTTCACGGTTATTTCATTTTTTTAAAAATAAAAGTCATTTACTGTAACAGCCTGGGCAGTTTCTTTCAGACTTGTACAGTGATCTTCTGCTTTGAGTTTGTCTCAGCTTCTGCCTCTGGTAGTGTAGGCTACCTGTTAATTTCTTGCCCTGTGTCTGACCAGAAGGCTTGGGGGTTTTATGCCTGGCATCCCAAGTATGTGCTGGGAGCATACCAAGCTACCTGCAGGTTCTTGATTCTCAGAGATAGTTTGGGTAGAGGATCTGTCTTGTCATAAACAATATCTTGTGGTGTGCTCCCCACCTCTCACTATATTCCTAACAGGTTGGGGTTCAGAGCTGCCCTCTCCACTGGAGATATGGAGGGTGGTAAAGGTTCCCTGGTTTCTGACCTTGGAGGTTCTGATGGCAGCAGCAGTTCTGTTCACTGACATGCGGCATGGTGGCAGCTTCTCAGGTTGGTTACTGGGTGCAAGTAGTTCACTCCTGGGCTTTTGCTGCCTTCATACCCTTGCAGCTATCCTGTGAATATGGGCTAATTCACTCTGCTACAGATGAAAAGGATTATCCCAAACCCATGAACCATTCAACATCACCATATTCCTATTGTGCAGAATTTCTCGTGTGCTTCTGTTGTACTCTGCGTACAACCCATTCTGACTGGTTAATTATAGCTGAGATGTTTCCCTCATTTGTGCGTGTGTGTATCGGCAATTAGATAAAGATCAAAAATACAGACTTGGGTATGTGTAATTGAATAGCTTTGGTCATTTCCAATGCAGTGATCTACGCTAAGAGTTCTGCATCTCATGCTGAACCTTTGTTTGGTTTGAGTCTATCAAACATTGTTTCTGTCTCTTGAATTTCCTCTTTTATTAACCATAGAGTACAATCAACCTAAAGTAATAGTCAGTCAAAATCAGAGGAATTATTTGCACAGAAATTACAGATTTAAATTAAGAAATATGAAGCAATCCAGATTTTAGACCAGATGAGGACAGGAAGAATTTGTCAATTGATCTGGCAAATCAGTTCCAGTAACTTTCATTTGAACACTTATCGTTTATCCGGATTATATGTGTCAGGAGATGGAGACTACCACTTCTTTTGGCAAGTTTTTCCAAGTAGGTAATTTGTTTTTATATGGGGCACAAATTTGCATTTATGTAGATTCAGAATCCACTTACCAATTTTTGCTTGTTTTCCACCAGGAGAAGGTTTTCAAGTGATTAAAAGCTGTAATTGTCAGTTCTTAGAATTCTGTTCAACTAATTAAAATTTAGCTGTTACTGTGCAGCAAGTTCAGAATTTCTGAAATAGAATTTTCAGGTATTGTGTATCTGCAGACATAGGTTCTTAGTAATACTAATCAGATATATCCAGATTATATATAACATTCATATATTTATGGATGTATATATTATATGTTACATATATATATTACACTTTATATATGTATATATATAAAACCCAGACAGCTGCAGGGGTTCGTTTGGGGCTTACTTTCTTTCAAACATGCTTAGCTTCTGCTCTCTGCTATAGCCTTAAATGGTCAGGGATATTTTATGGTACTTGTAATTAGACTCTGAAGCTCACTGCAAGTCTATCATGTTGATGCCAAAGTAACTGTATTTAGAGCTTCTACTTCATCCTTTGACAGAGTTGCAAGATTTAATTATGCTTTGTTTGAAAGTATGTATCTTCGTTAGCTTAGTAATTTAACTGGGCTGCAAAGCCTTTTTTCCCCAAGAAGCGTCTGTTCTCTGTTTACCCCTTTGACCTTTTTCATAGCTTCATAGTTCTCTTATGTGCTGTTTCACTCCCCTGATGCATCTGGCTTTCTTCCAAGATGAACAGTTTTAGACTGTAGAATCTTCACATAGAACCTGCTCAGTGCCGCTTGATTGTTCTTGTTGACTTTCTTGTGCCTCCTTTTTTGTTCAACTACCCCATTTTTGGAGGGAGAATGATTCAAGCTATGTGCAAGGTTTTAAAGTTTGTTCACCATGCATTTCTGTGGTGAGATAATGGTGTTCATTATTCATTTCTGAAGCATTCCTGTTGCTGCATTTCTTACTAATGCTGAGCATTGAGATTTCCAGTAGCAATGACTGTACCATCTTTCCTGAGTAGTGACAGCTAATCTGGGGCCTGTCACATACATTTATACCATATATATATGTATGGTTAGGGTGCTCTCAAGGGCATGTGTTAGGATTCTCCCTTAACAGGGTTTGTGTGAAGGATCAGTATAAGCACTCACCCTCCAGTACCCACCACTAGTTCTGTCATACTTCATATAGAGCTTATAGCAAAAGCAGCCAGCCAAAGCGGTGATAAAATTGTTTTAAGATGTACAATCAGTAGTTTTTATCACAGTATTTTCTGGTTACAAATTTTAGGGGGCGTCTGATATGTAACCTGGAATGTAAGCAGATTAAAGGAGACACAAATCAAGAAATTTTTGAGCAGAGGGAAAATATTTTTATATCTTCAGTTGCATGACTTAAAATTTAGTTCGCTGCAGTCATGATATTTGTTCTGCTGAATGCTGTCTTGCAATTACTAAATGGAGCTGCACAAGGTAGTGGGCAGGCACCATTTTTTAATTGGCTTTAAGCTCTGACTGTCTTTTAGCCAATGTCCTGTGAACCTATACACAAGCGGAAGCAGGACTTCAGGATTATATGGCTGTTGACCTGCCCAAGTGAATTTGGATTGCATTCACAATACTGAAGCTTGGTGTGTGCTCAACCATGCAAGGCCATACTCAGCACTGTCATTCAGCAGCTTCACAGGACCTTCAAAATGTTACACAGGACACAATCATCCTTTTCTCTCAGTCTCAGATGAAGAAGAAGAATTCACTTCTTTTCAACCCAACAACTCCTTCCTTTTCTTGATATTGATTAAAAATGTAACTGTCTGCAGGGGTTAATTTTACAACACTTAAATCTTTTCTCTGTTTATAAACTGTACTCTGAGGGAACTGTACCAGGCAACATCAATATGGGAAAAATTAAGTACATAATACATCAAAGGTTGTGATCCATTTGTTGTTCCTCTGAAAGATTCTGAGACAGCCTCTTGTAGAACGTGAGGATGTGGAATCAGAATTGGAGCCAGAGGAGTTAGTTGTCAAGCAGTAACTTGAATTTACCTGCAATACAAATAAGATGAAAGAAGTTACCAGGCATGAGTATTTAAAATTATTGCTCCTATGTACTTCCCTCTCCTTCCTCACTTCTGATAGCCCTTTAATAGCTCTCTGAGCTTCTGGAGTTAAGACGTATTGGTTGAGCTGTATGACACATGGTAGTGGCTTATTCATGCAGCAACCATATCTTAAAAGCATTGCTTTGGTGGAAAAGGAGTGTGAAACTACACAGCATGAGTGAAGTGTAGCATGGAAGCATCTGTGGACAATGTTATCTTACAGGCTCTGGTTACTGGTAAGTAATCTTATCTTCTGATTTCAACTTCAGTGTTTTCCCAAACTTAACCCCTGTCTATCCAGGATGCATAGACCTCCTTGGGGGTTACTCTCTCCAAAGCCATCTCAGAATCTGAAATCAGCCCACAGCTTCCTTTCCTCTTAAATTGGCAGTGTCTTTAAGATCCCTATTCTCAACCTTTGAAAAAGAGCTGCATGCTCCCACCAGGCATTTGAAAAATAACCAGGCAGAACTCATCTTACTTCTATCTCCCTCATCCCCCTGCCTTACAAGAGCCTTTTATTTTATCTCTCTGCCTTTATATAAGCTCATACAAAAATGGTAAAGTGAATTTCAAGAGCTAGATAAAACAAAACACAGCTGCTTCCCCTAGGAAGGTCTCTTCTAACTAAACAGCTTTCAGCTGGAGAGCAAAACAGGTAAAGAAGGGAAATGTTCCCAGAATAATTTCCCATTCTAGGGCTTTATCTCCCACAATGTCAGTTTATACTGTCAGCTCGCACTTTTTCTGTGTTTTCCTTATCCCTTTCAGTGTTTGATATTCTTACATTACAATCTGCACCTTTAAGCTTCAGAGAAAGGGTTCCCATTGCATTCTTCCACTTCACCATTCTTCCTTAAGACCCTTATTTATTCTGCTAAACTTTTCCAGAGGCACTCCTGTGTTCTTGAGCCCTGACTAATTGCTGTTCCTCTTCATTACAGCAGCTTCTGCTTGAACCTCAGCTTCAGCAGGATCCCTGGATCTGACCCGGCATTGTTCTAAGTGTAGCTTTGCTTAAGCCGCTCTACTGAAGGAACAGTTAGTTTGATTTCCATGCCTTATTGTTTAGGCTGTAATAGATTGATAGATATTTGGTCACCTATTTTAACCATTTGTAGAACACAACTTTGTCATGAGTTATTTCAGCAGTAGCATATCTGCTAGAAAAATATACAACCTTAATTTCAAAATAATTGACAAATTGCTTTCCTGCATAGGTCTTAAGATCTTAATTACACAGCACTATACAATATTACTAATAACTTAATAAAAAGAATACTACTAATAAATCATTTTATTTTAATTTGACCTGCAGCTGGCATTTGTTCCAAAAATAGCCCTTCAGTATCAGTAGTTTCTCCTTGTGGGAAGGTAAGTTAACGAATTAATTTATCATTCTTCTTTATGATATGGAAAGAAATGAGCTACTTATTGCTAACTGTAAATTGCTAGCTTAAAATACCTTTCCTGAAGTTGCTCTAAAGCTCAGTGTGCTACTTAACACTGAGCTGCCACTTAAGACATTCACAAGACTACCTGCTCTACTAATGTTGATGTTCATATTCTGTTGTTCTCACCACTATTTCTAATGCTCTGTACATCTTCATACTGCTCCTTGGCACATTAAACGATTTAAAACACTAAGGCACACTTTATTTAGGTGCCACTTACCCATGCTGCGGTTACTTAGCACTCCCACACTCTTCGTATGTTGGTACTCTCCAGGTCTCTGAATTTTCACTCTTTCTATTTGCATCTTTCACTCACCTCAGTGAGCACATTATTCAAGTTCCAGAGCTGTTGTCATGCTGGTCTCTGATATGAAAGTGGTGTGGTTAGAAATATAATTATTTAGGTGAAGGTTGTGCGTGTTGGTGTTACTTGGACGTGTCAGAGCAGATTCCTTTTACCCTTTTTGTAGGTCGGTTATGCCATCAATGGTGTAAATTGTGCAGTCCCTTATGCAATCATTTTGTGGCCATTCATATCCAAAAGCAGGCTATGACAAAATGTTCTTTGTCACTGTCTGTAGAGATTTTTGTGTTTTCAACTCTTACTTGTGATGGGAAGTTGCTAACGGTTTGTATTTTTCATCACTGCTCATTATACTAAAGTTCATGCATTCATGAGAAAATTCTTCCCCAGCAGCTCTTTGTTTTTGCTCTGACTCTTTCTTTGGTCTCTTTTCGTTTTCATAAAGGCTGTTTGGCAAGTAATGAGACTTTGCCATAGTGCCTTCCTTCAGGGTGTTTTTTGGTTAGCTGAAGAACCACAATAGTTTTCTAGCTTTTTTTTTTTAATTTAAAAATGTGTTATGTAATGGTTATCTTAGCGTCATTCAGAGATCTGTGCACTGGGCCTGATCAGTCCTTGACTGTAATGTACATACAGGCTATTTGGGGAGCACTAACTAACTCTGGCATTGGCCGTGGAGGAGGATTCTCTTAACCGTGTTCTTCGGTGACTTGTTAAAACGTAACAATTTCTGGTACTCTGGTATGCTTAAGCATACACATTCCCACCCTACAACAAGGATGTTCCCCCACCCCCCGCCACTGTTCAGTCTTGTCTGTGTAGTTAAGCAGTCCTCGGCCTCTCCCTGAAGTCTGCAAGAACAAGAGCACTAGGCAACTCTGAATTATCCTGGAAACTACAACCAACAGCCGTCATCCCTTTGGTTTGATAACCCCGACCTCGGCATCAGCGAGTTAGTGTTTTACATCCGGTTTGGGGTGAAACGGGGAGCCGTGGGACTTCGAAACGCCTTTAACCTTAACGAATCTGTTTGTTCGCAGCATTTAACCGCTGTTGTCGACAGCTCCCTCGGGGAAGCAACTTCACGGAAGATGGCTGCTTCCGCGCCCTCTCTCACTCCGTATTCCGAGGCATCCGTCCTCTCAACCCAGCACTTGCTTTTTTGTCACGTTCCTGCATTGCGCATGTTGCTCCCCGGTAAGTCGCCTTTCCCTCCTCTCCCC
>JAVJGG010000043.1:22270098-22282137 GCA_035590195.1 Aviceda cuculoides
ATGATTCTATGATTCTGTTCTATGATTCTCTGATCTGCACATAGCATTGTATCAAGGAGGCTTGCATGTTAACTGTGAAGTGTCGTTGTATGCTTGAGAACAGCTGTTGAACTGAGCTGAGTTTTCCTATCGTGTCTTCCAAACTTGCATATAATGCTGGAAAGTGTGGCTTACTGCCTAAGAGAGAAATCTAGGGAGAAAAAAAAAAATACCCTTCTTTCTGACAGGGACAATGTATTATCACATTACTCTGCTACTTGCTGGGGAGATGCTGAATCACATCTTTCTATGTAACTGGTCAGTACTATAGCTTTTCTTGCTTTACCTACTAAGAATTTGTAATGTGCCACCTGGCTGAAGCACCTTGTGGTGCTGCTTTCTGAGTTGCCCTATAAAGTCAGATAACATGGAAAACCAGCAAAGTATTCTGAAGCTATATGAGCTCATAGAATCAGAGTCTTCGGAGTTGGAAGGGACCTTTTGGAGGTCATCCGGTTTAACCTCCCTGCTCAAGCAGGGCCACCTGGAGCCGGTTGCCCAGGAGTTCCTGTGTGCTATTTGTGGGCTGGAGGCTGCTGAATTTAATGTTTAAGAACTGGTATGTGCAGAAATGCATATGCTGTATGGGGATGTGGTTTAGTGTTACTGAGGAGAAAGGATTCCTGGTCACCTTTCATCTGGAATTTGGCACTATTACAAGACACTATAAACATAACTCAGTCTTATGCTACTTAAAGGCATTGTTAAGAAGCCTAGAGCCTTCAGAAGAGATCTTAAGAGGTGTGCAGAGTAACTTCTGAGAACAATTGGTTTGAACAGTAAATGAAGACAAATAAACCTGCATAGCTAAGAACCTGTCTTGTGAGATAGAGGTAGAGTGGAAAATGGGCCGTGTACGGGACAAGAGTTGTCCAGGAAATACCGCCGGCTTTCTGATCCTCAGGCAATACTTAAACTGTAAACAGATTAGAGCCTGATTTCTCTTACAGCACCTCTCCCTCTGTGTCTTACCTTCCTAAGCTGAGCTTGAGCTGCATGCATTGAGATTCTTGAACCTTTCATCACTTCAGAACAATCAAGTTTGAATTTTACCTCAGCAGGTAGCTGATCTGCAGGGAGGACCAGATGAATATCGAGTATCTTGCATCACTTTCTAGTAGATGTGTTACGCTGGGCAAGCACCATCAGGGAGCTCCAGAGGATACGTTCATCTGGGAAATTACCACCCCCAACAAAGCCTACATGTTGGGATGAACCAAATGCTGGACTTTGCTCTGCTCATATAAACAGCTATCTGTAGAATCCCAAAATTCAATGTCAGAATTGCCAGTGCTCTATTTCTGATGAGAACTGGAATCAAAATTATGAATTATGAAGTGAAAAGAAACAGTGGCAAATTGGCCGGTTTTTTCTGCAATTTTGCAGGTGAATTTAGGTCTTCGCTGCTGCTTTGCCTAAAACCTTCCTGTAAACCCCTTGCAAGCAAACCATTGGTTCCTTGCTCTGTTTCTTGGCTCCTGTCCCTTGCTCTGTTTCTTGGCTCCTGTCCCTTCATGACCTGGTTATGTTCCTTATGTTTTATATTATCAAGCAAGGGACTGCTTCCATTTTGCTGACTCTGGAGATACAAAAAATACTGTCTTTTAGTGCTGAAATTTATCCTTTTTCCATTATTTAATCCTATGACCTAGAATCATACAGTGACTTGTACAACAAGGCCTAAGGCTGGATTCCCAGGTGGAAGCTGAGCATCTATTGCCAGTAGCATAGTTTGATGTTTTTCCCTTTTCTTGCAGTGGGTTCTGGCTGAAATATGCTTACTGCAGACCCTTTGGACAAGAGCATTCTGTCTGTATTTAGCCAAATAATGTTAGAAATAATATTCGTGGGAAGGCTGCAAAAGTGAGTGAACTCTAAAGGGGGAGGAGTTCAAGTCTTCTGTAATATATAACTGTCTGAGACTATCTAAAAGATTTGTGGCAGCAGTAGAAATGCATTGCTATACTGACTTAACAAAGATGGGGAATTCAGTCATGTTCTTTGTTTCAGTCAGGTCAGGGAGGAGAGTCAGGCTGGGTGGCAAGCATATAAAATTTTTACTTACGGGAACTAATTTTTTATCATAAGTAATGCTTAGCAACTTACGAAGAAGAAAGCAAGTTGAAAATTTTAGGCGACTGTAAAATGAGGAGGTAAATTATCCTGATCATCAAACCTTATGTTGAATACAAACCTTTTGTATTCATGCTGCTGCTTTTTTGTGAAAGCACTGAGTTGATGGACTCCTCACTTTTGACTCTTCTGTTAGATTATTTCTCAAATGTTGTGAATGTCACATTCTGATAAATGAAATTTTTATTTTGACATATGACCATGAATTCATGTCTAAATTCAGGCATGCTGAGCTATGTATGAGACAGTGTTGGTTGAATGAAAGCCCAGTAAGAAAATGGAGAAACTGAGACAGATCTAGCCAGGTAAAGATGACTGAAGGACCTTCCTTGTAGTGCAGAAATTAGAGACTATGTAGTGATGCTTTGGTTTTGATTCAGCATTTTCATGACAAAGTTCCTGTTAGCATGGTGCTGACCTAAAGGCAGTAAGGCACAGGGAGGGTTGTGAATTGCTTTTTGTCCACCAGAGGGTATAAGCATAATGTACTATCACTGAAAAGGAGAGAGCAGAGACTTGTCTGATAACAGTTGAGTTATGACAGGTTATTATTTCCTATGTATGAGAGTGAAGGTCCTGTTTAAGAAGGGGAGGGAGGGACAGAGGGAGGGAACAAACTGGGGATCTAATGGAGAAATATGAAGTAATACTGCAGTTAACCCCTGACTAAAAAGGCTATTTAAGCTTGACAGGCTTTCTAATTGAGCCACTTTGCAGTGAGGCTTGCTGAGACAATAGTATTAGAGAATAACTGTCATCAGATCTTTTCGTTGTCCATTCAAACCATTTTTTAGCTGCAGGAAGCAGCTCTGTAAATGGCAATGTTTGTGATTTATTCCCTCCCCCTTTTGTAATTAACTAGTTTTCTGTGTGTTTGCGTATTCAGTAGTGTTGCCCTATTTTATATATACTCTGAATTTTTTAGTATTTCCTGGTAAGAATGAGTAGTTTATTTCAATTGGATCTATGTTCTGTGAAAATAGAAGCAATTTTAATCTAAAAATACAGATGTATCTAATGGTTACTATGGTAATTTGTGACCATGGCAACAGAGAGTATTCTGAAGAACAGACAGGTTTGTTCTTTTTTAATGGTGCAAGCATTTCAGGAAAAAATACTGACTTTTTTATTTCTTAACCATACAAGATCATATGGGTTCAAGGGATGTTGACATTATCTCACATAAGATTTTTATAGAAAAGCTGATGAAGTATGGGCTGGATGAGCAGACAGTGAGGTAGATAAAAAACTGGCTGAACAGCCAGGCCCAGAGAGTGGTGATCAGTCCCAGGAGGTCTGACTGGAGGCCAGCAGCTAGCAGCATACCCCAGGGCTCAATACTGGGTCTAGTCCTGTTTAACATCTTCATTAATGATCTGGGTGATGGGGCAGAGAGTATACCCTCAGCAAGTTTTCTGATAATAGAATTGGGAGGAGAGCCTGATACTCCAGAAGGTTGTGCAGGAAACAGCAAGAGGTATATAGACTATCTGAGCTTGCATCTCAACGTATATGGAAATCCTTATAGCAACATAATGAGACAGACTGAGATTCTTTCTGATGTTGAGAAAGAGGAGGTCTTTTATCTGCAACATCACAGATGGAGACTTACAGACTGAAGAAAGGTCCAGGACATACCAGGAGGTCACTGTAGGAAAGAGAAATAGAATTTAGAATAGGGCTGGGGATTCTTTATTGTCAGACTTTATAATAAAAAAAAGTTTCTGTTTTATTTTTCCATCATATGATCAGAGTTAAATAAACAACATAGTGCTTTCAGGCAGGTGCTAAATTTCAGCTATAAGTTGTGGATTGCCCTGATGTAGTTGAGACCCCAAGAACATTTACTGCATTATAAGAAACACTTAGTAATGATTTAAAGAGTTACATTTATAAGAAATTAATACAGAATTGAGGGTGATAGGAATGGCTCTCATGACTAAGCCTCATGTTTAGTGAATTGGCTATCTCTGCCAGCATAGAGCTAATGTAAAGACTCTCTACTAGCAACACTCAGTGTCAGTTTTATAAGGAAATGTGCTGGATATAAGTTTAGCCAAAGCCAAATCACAGAGTTTTCCAAGCTTTCTCTTTGTCCTAGGCCCTGCTGGGGAATCTAGCAACTTAATGGAAATTACAGCATTGCTGCTATCGTTTGCTAATTTGGGGCAATGAATATCTTGAATTAAATATAATCTAAACTGCATTTAAAAGCTAATTTTTGTAAAAGCCAACTGTTGTGACCATTCTTTATTTGCCACAGGAATATAGTAACTGATCAGTGGAGCCACTGTGGTGCTCAAAGGCTGTTACCTCAGAAAAGGGAAAACGGAGCAAAAGCCAGCTCAAACTGAATTGGTTCAGCTAGTCCAGTCTCATGTCTCTGATACTGCTAAGTCTTATTGGAGGACCAGTGGGCAGTCTGGAATTAACACACACGTTGGAAAAGCCTGTTCCTGGCACTGTCACCTTTTTACCTGTGGTCTGAAGCATGGTGATGTTAAATGACTGGGTTAGTGGGGGTGTTTTGGGGAGAGGGAGTTTGAATTCTTTCGCTAGTTTTTTGTAGAGTCATTAAAAGTATGGTCACTTGCTGCAGTATAATGACTTAAATGTAGGAAATCCTAAGGCATCCTAATCTCATGTTATGCTTGCTTTGTTAGCCAGACTTTTTCTAGGTATCCCTTTACATTCTTTTTTGTGAAGACCATTAAAGAAAATCATGTATTATCTCTTTGATATCTTGCTCTTTTGCTCTCATTTATTTTCTCCTGTTTCAAAGGACCCATTTTTTTTCTTCCATTTCTCCCCAGAATACGATACAAAAGGTTTTATTGATGCAGATGTGCTTGCATTCCACAGAGTGGCAGCTAATCCTTAGTTCCCTTCTCAGTTATTTTGACATTTCTGCTAGAAGCAGCTTTCTTGGCCAAGTTCCCCTCTGAGGCATAAGGGTCATGAACCTCTGTAAATACAGCTCTTCTTTTGGGGTTAAAGAGTGTTTGGAAAAGCTTATTATGCTGTGTCTGTTCAGGCTATATCAATTTCCTGAAGATTGTAGTAGCTGACAATACAAAAAAAGCATCATCCAAGGACTAAATTTTGAATATTACATATTGCTACTGTTTTATGTGGGTCTCTCATGTAAGTGGTGCCCCAAGCATAACTGAATGCAAGTACATGGTGGCACCTCTAGTCAAAAGTTGCTTTGACAGAGGCTTAGTTATTGATGTGGGTAGGGAAGGGAGGTTCTGGAAGTTCTTTATTCACTTTTTACTTCCAGTTTATTTTGACAGATAAATGTCTCAAATAATTTGAATTGAAATCTCCATGTGTCATTAGAATAGGTTTTTGAGTTGCAGGTATGGCTTTTTGTTCTTTGCTATTGAGTTTACATAAGTTTCCTCATACCGATTTCTTATTATGGATGCCTATGAATATTTTTCTTTAAAAGGCTGCTGTTTTGTTATCTTCTCAAGCTGTGCTTCTAAATAGTTTTAATTTACCTCTATGTCTTCCTTATGTGTTTAGTCTTCTGCCTTTCCCACCTCTCCATTGTTGAATAAAGATATGAAAATTAATACAGAGTCCTGCTATTTCTGCCACATAAAAATCAAGGCAGGTTTTAAGAATCTGGTTTGTCCTGGCTTTGTTTCCTTGCTTAGATGTTGCCTCTCAATTAGGTTGTGTCCACTTCCCAGCTGTTAACTGAGGACTTGGATTCGTATCACTAGGGTATTTAAGTGGCCTTTTCGCTCCTGCAGGTACAGATCACTGTAGAATCGAATTCTATTACTGTTACGCATCTAGGAGACCTACTTAAATGGCAACTGCAAATAACTTCCGGGGAGGACAGAGAGTGGAAAGAATTTATATGTGCAAAGGTAGAGAATTGTGAATATCTGTTTCTGGGTGCACGTGCGGAAGCATGAATGTTCAGTCAGTACTACATGGCTACTATACCTAGGCATGAAATATTAGATTAGTGAGGAAATAATTCCAGTCTTGCAGGGCAGGTGGCAAGAACTCAACTTACTGAAAAGCCTATGGTGCAGACAACAGGTACAGAGGGTGTGTGAAATTATGAGAAAAAAATGGGCTGTGAGAAGAATTTCCTGTGGCTATTGTCAACAATTGGTCCTTCACAGGCCCTGCTAGTGAGTAAAGTGGGTAGTCAGGACTAGCAGTTGTAGTGACTGAGATAAGAGAGGAATTCAGCTAGCAAGGTTCTACTGGCATCTTTCTACTTGGTGTTTTAGATAGTACTGAGGTCTTGAGCTGATGGACTGTGGTCTCCAGCTGGAACTTAACAGCAGTAATGGACTGAGTCTCTGTTTCTGAATGTGTTGTAATCCTTTCTGACTTGGAAATTCAGCCTAGCTTTCCCCCGCCAAGTGTAGTTTTCCTTTGGGACTGTCATGGAGGTGGACCCTTTCTCTTCATCCCCCCAACCTTGTTGTCAGTTTTTCCTGCCAATGCTATGAATGTCAAACCTGACAGCCTTCCACCTCCATGGATGTCCTCATGAAGGAGGCAGATTTGCTGCTGCTTCTGTTTCAGCTAGCTCAGAGTTGACATTCCCAACCCCAGCGGTCAGAAGCTGAAATGTTTATGTAGTAAATAGAAGGTGTTTGTCTGTATTTCTGAGCATATGCAAAAAATATTGTGTGGTTATTTTGCTCTCTGTATATGCCTGTGAGATTTCATAACCTCACTTTTCCGAGAGGACAAATGTATATTCATGTATTTGCTGTACCCTCAAATATGGTACAACAGCACTTGACCTATGCAGAACGATTACAGGAGCAGTTAATGAGTTGCACAGGTTTGGACTTTGAGTTTGCCTGTTTGTTAGAACACTAGCAACTCTGTAATTTCAACCTCTTCTCCTCCTGGGCTAGCAAGCTCAAGTGTGAAGTACCACTGAATTTGTGAGCTGTGGGTAATAGGCTGGAGATGATTGGCAAGCAGCTTAGTCTGCTAGCACAGCGATGGAGATAATCCTTTTGGATCCCAGAGATTATTATCTGGTCAGGAACATTCGTCCTGGTTTATGATGTTGACTCACTAGAGCTGTCATTATTTAGTTATGTGGATAACCGTGAGGCTTTGGAACCATTCTGTGCATTCAGTAGATCTGTGCAATTCTCATCAGCCTGACTTCCTATGGAATGAGAGTACAATTACCTGTCCTGAGCTGGCATGCTTTTTTTTCTAATGGTTGGAGGGGAGATGGTTTGTGTTCTTCCTAGCATATAGAAACCATTAGAATTGTTTCTAAATCATAAATGTCATTTGTCTACATAAGACAGGGATCAAAATGAAAACAAGGATACAAAGCAATGAAGTGTCTCGAATATAACGTGTTTGTGCTTCTGCTTTTGATTTGACATGGGTAACCAGGCCTCACATTCTTCCTAACGGACCATGATATGGTGATGATCAGTGAAACACGTTGAGTTTCATTTTAGAGCCTCTTAGTCTACTGGCTATAAGTGGTAGTATCAGGGGTGCAATGGTATATCCATGGTGTTCTGGTTTTAGCCTTAAAAATGTTTATTAATTGTTTTATTTCATATAATTGTGCCCACCCATTTGGCTGCTTTTTATCTAATCTGTTTTGGTTTGCTTGTGTGTACCTTATGAAAAGCTTTTCTCGGACAGTGTTAAGTGGGCAAAGACCCTTTTGAAATGGGTACATGTAACAAAAAGGATCAGAGATTCTACAAGAGAAATGAAGAATTATTTCAGGGAATGTCTGTTTAAACCCTCCAAACGGCTTTTGCACGTGTTTATATATTAATGATTTGCAGGTGAAGGAAGCCACTACTTCCAGTTCCTTAGCACCAAAGAAATATTGTCGCTCTAAACTCCAAGAAAGCTGGAGCAGTAAAACCTGTGCTAACTGTGGACAAAAAAACACAGCTTTTTTTAACTAAAACTTTATTCTCTTAATCAGAAAAAATTATTCAGCATGCAAACTAAATAACTGTGATTATACATATCAAAACAGTTTTCTTGATAGACAATACAGGAGTAATGTGGTTACAGTAGGAATGCAAACATGCTGTTGCTATGGAGCTTCTGCCGTCATCATAGTAAAAGACACTGCAAATGCTGCCATACTCAGCTTGGAGAAAAAGCAGTCATAACCTTGATTGATTTTTTAGAGAATTTATTAATTATATGTTCTAGCAGCGAAATTGGAGAAATAGTCCCACCAAAGTAATTTGGATTCTTTTCAGGAAGTGAACTAACTCGTGCCAGGATTTATGGTAAATTTCCATGTAACAAGAAGGCAAAAGCCAGAAGCAGGGAAAGAAGACCTTACCAATCAGCATGTAGTTACAACAAAGCCACTGACCAAGAGGAACATTCATTGGTTGAATGAAGTCACTACACAGATGTACAAATTTGTGGTAGAAGAAAACACCTAGCTGAAAAAGTGGCTCGAAGGGAAGGTGTTAAACATAAACAATTAGAACTATGAGGTCTGGAAAATCCTGGCCTCTTTAGAACTACGCAAAATAGAAGAAGAAAGAAGTAATTGAATACATTGTTCAGTTAAGTTATTCCTTTAATCCTAATTTGACATTGTATTCCTATAGTGCATGCATCTCAATCGTGCATCTCAGATGGGTTTGAGGACATAGAAGATGGTATTTTACTAAAGTTTACAAACCTAAACCTTTAAATGTTGTCTTACAAAATACACTCTTATTTGAATTTTGTGCGTTTTGCCTGAATCCTTTTTTGTGCAGAAGTGTTCAGTAATGAACATAGACTCCTTAAAAGTAGAATTACCTTCTCCCCGCATATGAGGTTATGCAAATGAAAATCACATACAGTGATATTTTCTTGCTGCCACAGTATATATCAAATATTGATCCAATGATTTCTTACTGCTCAATACATCTTGTTTTCTAGAGTTCTTTCCAGGTGATTAAAGACCTTATTTCTTCTTGGAAGACAGTCCTTTTAAGTTGCATTTTTTTCCCTTTTCCCTTGTTTTTTTTTTTTTTTTTAAATTTAAATTCTTTTATTGCCATGATTTTCCTTTAAACCTTCTGATGATGCCATCCTGTACCCCTGAAATCAAAAGGAATTTAGCTGTTAGATATTGTCGATTCCTTTGGGTTTTATATCTATGTTTAACAGCTTTTACAATACATCCTAACTTGCATTAGTTGTGGATTTAATATATGATTCGCTAATGACTCTGAAGCATATCAGGTTTTAAAGTATTCTGCTCAGTTCCTTTTCAACATTTCTGTTACCTTTGTAGGTCTTTCTCAACATAATTATCTCAGAAAATGAAAAATCTGGATATATAATTAAATGTGGTAAAAGTTCTTAATAAAATTGCTCTGTTCCTTTCCTTATGAAATTGCCTGTGAGGGGGCTTAAAGTATATAATTTCATGTCATATATAATATGCATACAATGCACTTATCCCAGCATTCCCAGAAATAATTTTCCTTCATGTAGTGGGTGCTTATTATGTGACTAAAGCTTAAGTCTTCCTCGATGTCTTTGAGTGTACTACTGGCCTCTCTCGTGCAGTAAATTCTGTCAATTTGTTCTTATTTGCCTGTATTGAATGCAGAGGGCTTTGAATCCCCCCACTCTAGTTATTTTAAACATACAAACATATTTATGAAAGTATGTTTACAAAGAAATATCTCATATGGGAAGAATGTTTGTAAGGTCCTTGACTGCTACTTACCAGTGGATCCCATGATTTCTTTTGTCTTTGTCCCTGTTCTATTTTACTGTGAATCAAAGAATGACTTGTAGCAGAATCACACACAGGACACAGATTGGTACCTTCCTGTCTGTAGGCCAGTGAGGACAGTTGCTGGATTTTGAGAGGTATGATGAGGTATTAACTTTTTTTAAATGGGTCTTTTCCATTGAATACCATTCAATTTGTGGTGAGGTTAGTCTCTAAACTCTGCACTGTTGTGAAAACCAAAATTAGTCTGTGGTTTTATACTTGTTTTGAGACTTCCAGTTCTTTCACATGTCTGTTTTGCCAGTTACTAGCCCTGTTCTAAGCACAGCTTTTTCCTTGATCTTTCACAGAACTATGACAAGCAAGGAACAAATCTCATCAAATTGACCTTACAGAGCTTTTAACTGCATACTCCTTTAGCTTGAGTGTTACTATGCACCTTAAAATTTTATTTTCTAACTGCAGAAAAAAGAATTAAACATGGGAGATTACATTTCATGCTGCTCTTGAAAATGCAGCTTCCTCTTTCTAGTGAGCTGCCTAAGACATTGTGCTGTGAAATTCCCATCCTTCCCCTTGTTATTGCACACAATGCAATTATTTTTAGTTTAGCTTGACAGGCTGGTAGAAGGAAGCCATCTGAGAAGTGAGGAGGGCTGAAGTTCTGTAGAAATTCCAGGCAGCTCTGCACTGAATCATCAGTCCCAAGAGCACAGAGACGTTCCATAAAAATGTCATACAGACCTTCTGGCATATTAATGAGGAAGCAGCAATGAGCTTTCAGTCAGGTTGGTTTTAGAGTTCTTGCTCTGCTTGGGATAAAAACTCCTAGCATTCAGTAATTGAACAGTTTAAGCAAACCCAAGATCAAGATGAGGATACAGTACAAACTTGGGCTGTTTCAGTCATGAGGTGAAGGGGAACCTTGCCTCTAGTGATGTGTGTGTGTTGTGTTTTAGTTTTATTACAATCACACTTCCTTCCTCAGCTTCTACAAGCTGAACTTAGTAAACCCCATAAGTCTACCACAATTCTAACTACTATAAGACTATTCCTGTCAGGAGATGGTGATTTTTAACTTACTGTATATTTAAGCATTGGTTTATCTTTTAATATTCTAAAGTCCATTTTGCCTTCAGATTTTCTTTGAAGCAAGACTTCTGCTTTATTTTGGAATTTTTGGCACAGATGAACTTTGAGAAATAAACAAAGGTAAATAATACACATTCAGGAACAATAACCTGCTGAGAGGTAGGGCAGGAGATTAGCTAGCTAAAATGTCTGTAACATTTATTTTTCAAAGTACTTAAAATGTTAGTGAATGCAATGCAAAAATCTCCTGTTCATGTACCATTGAAGTTGAATATCTAAAAAGAAAAGTCAGGAAATGCAAATGGGAAGGTTAACAGAGTGAGTGCAATACAGCCACATTGTATTTTCTCCTGCTCTACTACTTAAAAAGTACAAGAGGTGGTATTGTTAAAACCTTATATAATACGAAAATGAATTCCCTGGGCATACTCTGGGAATAAGAAAAAGTGAATTTAGCTCCTTTCATTGCAACAACCTAAGATTTGCCTCTAATACATGGGAGTTTTTAACATTATAATTGCTAACTTGTGGAATTCATTGCTTTAACACATCTAAAATTAAGGGGTTTATCAGATTTCAGCTAAAATACTTGTGGTTTTTTTATAGCATACATGATAATTCAAAGTTAAAGTATTATGGTAAAAGATAAAGCAAAAAAATCCCAGGAAACAATGCCTGCTTTTCCTTCCCTTCCCCACCCACCTGCAAACTGCAAGAATTCTAGAAGCAACATTGCCCTGACAAGGCGATAGACCAGGCGCAGTGTGTGTTTAGTACTCTACAGATGCATAACTGCGTATTTGTACTCTACAAATTTATAGCCCAGCATTTGCCCCAAAGCACTTCTCATAGAAGGATTTAGGTTGGAAGGGACCTTTAAAGATCATTGTTATGGGGTTGTGTGGCCGGGTTTTTTTGGTAGCAGGGGAGGGGCTGCAGGGGTGGCTCCTGTGAGAAGCTGCTCGAAGCTTCCCCGGCTCCAAGTCGGACCCGCCGCTGGCCCAGGCTGAGCCCATCAGTGACAGTGGTAACACCTGTGG
>JAVJGG010000043.1:22315778-22336402 GCA_035590195.1 Aviceda cuculoides
CCCCCCCCAGCTGGGCGCTGCCGTCGGGGCGCCTGGGCTCCTTCCCAGGGGCGCGGGAGGTCCGTCGGGCCTGCAGCGATTCCTCGGTGCTGGTCGCTGTTGCGGTTTTGTTCCCGGGGACCGAGTCGCTCTGTCTGCAGGGCTCCGAAATAGGTCGGATGCGGTTTAAGCTGGGGAGCATGCAAGAGGCCAGTGGCCTTGTCCAGCCATGCGTTTCCTCTGTAGAGCCTTTCCATTAGCTGCTGTTCACGTGGGGAGGTGTGGACAGCCCTTGCCTAGGGGGCTGTGTTGTGCTGTAATTCCACTAGACAAACCGATTCTTAATTTTTCTTTCCCTTTAGAAATAAGGAGATTAAAAACTAGCTTGGCTGTGCTTAAAGAGGCCAGTATCCCCTGTGATATGGGTGTGGCCTGTTGCATTGTGTCCTGTTGTGTTCTGGAAATGCTACTGGCGAATCCATATAAAACTGGTGAAATGCAACTGTTAAAGCTATTTCTGCTCTGAGTGTGAATTGCTCTTGCCAAGTAGGTCATGGGCCCTGGCTGACTGAAGAGATGAGACTTAAGGAGAATTGAGAGCTGTAGGCATAGACTTTAGAGTGGTGTGTGATCATGGGCCGGCCTTTCCTCTGGGGCTTTGACTGGTACAAGTCTGGACTGCAGGGACTGATTTTGTGCACCTGAGCAAAGACCTCAAGTAACCCCAGGAAAAATAATGTTGTAGACTCTAAACTGGTAGCTGGGGACTGAAGGTTATCTGAGCTGCAGTAGATGCCCTTAGAGGAGCTTGCTCCCAAGCACACCTTCACCATTGTCAAGCTTGACTAAAGCTGGGTGGCGTGGTTGAAGACTGGCTCATGGAGAATGTCTTCGGCCTCTTCTAAACCAAACTGTTAACTATGGCTAGGGTATTTGTCGACTTTCTGGTATAAGTGGCTGTTCCTTTCCAAGTTTCTCTATTTGTGGCCCAGTAGACTCTAGAATTCTCAAGAGTTATGAGTGGAGATAATAGACTTATGAAGAGGGCATGGCTGTGTGATTCTTGAGCTAAACATTCCATGTTTTTACCTGTGTACATTGTCTGAATGTAGCCCTAATAAGTACTAGTTAGACCTAGAAGGAAGGTTACATGTTTTAAAGGGCATCGAGACTCTAGGATGAAATATGAGCTATAGCTAAAGAAGAACTTTTTAAATAGTTAAGTTGTTCTGCTATAATCAAAGTTACTTTGTTTTTAAAAATCCAGCTTTCACTGATAGACTTTATTAATGATTTATGGTCTTGACTTGATTAATGCAACTCTCTCCTCTTAGCAGGGGCTCATGCTTATACATAGTATCTAGCACTTCGCGGGCTTCAATTTCTGATCATTCTTTGGCACTGCCACAATGAAAATGATGGGTGGTTAGGCAGAAGTATTTTCAACATGCACGTTTCACTTCCTTAACTACAAAAAGCATTATTAAAGTGTGCTTCTGGAACTTTTTTTTTTTCTCAATAAACATATAGGCTTATCTTTTTGTTTTGTGAGCTTTTCATGCTACTTTTTTGTAACTCCAAACACAAATGATGATACACATTGACACTACCAGTAAAAATATCAATAGTTCAAAGTTCTGTTATCCAGTGTGCTCTGTAAGGTTGACCTGAGTCATATGACCTGAATTCTCTTGTCCCGACTACTGTGGTAGTGGGTTTCCCCTGTAACAATAAAACTGTTGATCACAAATAGACTTGTGACCATCAGAGTTGGAGGGACAGGGAGGCAGAAGTTGGATTTGATCTTTAACAGGTGGTGAATGCCTTCAGCCTCTTGTGAAAGTGCAGTTAAAACTTTTAAGCGGACTGAGCATTACTTGTTATCTGGCGGTGGCTCTTCAATCTGACAAGTTAAGTTGGGGATGGCTTGAGAAACTCTTGAAATGTTACATGTTACATAATGAACATCTCACATGTGTTTATCCCAATTGCTGCACTCCTTTGACTGCACAGCTGCCGGGAGCCCTCAGGTTATCTGGCACCTGAATGTGCCCAGCTGTGTGCTAAGTCCCTGAGCTGCCAGGTGCCTTCTGACATGTGGCATTCTGTGGGCTGAGAGTTGTGAACTGGAGCTGTGCTTCCAGGTTTGTCTGCATATATGGCAATTCTAGTCACAGCAGCCTTGGGGAACCCTCAAAATTATGTAGACACACCTTAGTGAAACCTAAACGTCAGTGAAAGAAGCGTGATGAAGTCCTGGAAAATGAATGCTCTGGAGTGAATGAGTTTAGTTTTACCACTTTTAACAATTTTGACTATGTTTTGGAATACCCGAAAGAACACCAAAGCATAAGGAAATGGACAGACTCAATGAGTAAATCTTATTACAAATTTCCCAGAACAAAATGTCAACAGTGGTTCTTAGAACACTAACAGGTTTCTGCCTAATTAGCTGGAGAACTGGACTTCAAAATATCTTTACACATAGTTGGAAATCTGACACGAAGTTGAAGGAAATGTACAGCAGCAGCATTCTGATCTCAAGATACTTGTGATTAAATGTCTCAACCGCGATTCTTAACATCTGTTTGTGTAAATAAGCTTGGGAGTTATAAGAAACTCCAGATGCATTCAAATGAATGGGAAAGCAGCTGTAAGGCATTGAATTTAATGGCAGAAGGTGTCCATACATCTCCCATTTTTCCTCAAGGACAAGGAGGGCCTTTTGTGGACAAAACCAGGCCACGTGAGGTGTTGTAACTGTGGTTGTAATATGCCAGAGATCTCTGGGGTCATAAAGTGAACACAAGATGATATTTTTTTCAAAAGGCATGCCTATATTAAAATACAGTGGTTAATAAGCAAAGAAACATTAATGACCTTTGTTAAAGGAACTGTCATACTCAAGGAAAAGAAGTTCAGTCTCTGGCCCATTGTCCAAGCTAGCCCTGGAATATTCTTCTGGTGATTGTGACCTTTGGGCGACAACTTTCATGAGTTAGAGCCCGTGTCTTTGCACATTTAATCTAACTTTGTCGAAGTGATTTATTAAGCTGTACAAAATTTTAGGATCCACAATATCTGAGGGAAAACTGAATTTTAGCATACCCAGGTGCTGCATGAAGAATGTGTGTGTTTGTGTTTAAACTTGCTACTTCACAACTTCATTTGATGCCTCTTAAGACTTCTGTTATAGAAGATGATGAATAATATCACTTCCATGATAGCTACAGAACTATGTTGCTCCTTTCCCAGTTTGTTCTCTTTCTGATCGAGGAAGCAGAGTCTGTTTTGTACAGCAGGTGGTCTGTATCTCATCTCATCCTTTTATGTACCTTTTGTCATACCACTTCCTTGTTTCTGAGAGGCAGAAACCTACACCATACACCCTATTCAAGATGGAGGAACAATAGATTAATAGTGGATTAATAGTGATGTAAATTTTTTTTTTCCCTCCTACATTTTCTCTTCTTTTCCAAGTATTTCCATATTTCCAAACCTTCTATCTGGTTTTTGAGCAATGAGCTTTTAAACCTATTACTTATCAAGATCTTTTCTGTGTCATAACAGTTCTCTCAGAGACCACCATACAGTGTATAATGTTCAAACTTGGAACCCCCATCCCCTGTGCCTGTTTGGGTTTTTTTGCATTATCCACACTGAAACTCATCTGCAGCTTTACTGTCTGTTCCCACAATATTATTAGCCCCTGCAGCAACTCAGCAAGGGCTTTTTTTTTTTTTTTTTTTTTTACCCACACGGAAGAAGGACATCGTTAGAAACCCCTGTCGCCTCACTGTTCCCCTGACTTTTTCAAATCCTCTGTAAGGACGGTTTCCTAGGCCTAGGCAGAGATTTCCGCACGCGCCTGCTGGCAGTTTTTGCCTGACCATGACGTGACCGTTTATTGCAGTTCTTTCAGCCTTTTAACGAGTTGCTTCTCTGCGGGGAGTGAGGGACCTAAAGAGTTGACGTCTCAATCGCTGCGGCGGGGCGAGTTCTGCGTACCGACGAACCACAGGCGAGAAGCCGATCGGCACCGGCCAGCCCGGGACACCGGCAAGAGGCTGCCGGCCCGGGCGGGGCCGCGGGGCTCCTCACTCCGAGGGGCGGGGCGGGGCGGCTCCGCCTCTGCGGCCGGAGGTCAAACAAGGGTCACGCCTGCAGGGCGGGAGGAGCGGCTCTCCAAGCGACTCCAGGCCCACCGACCCATTTCCCGAGGATTCTGAAAGCACAAACCGCGCGTGGCACCTCATCAGCCTCATGAGTGCGAGTGCCCGCCCGAAGGAGGGGCCGGGACGTGGTAAAAGGGCGCGCGCCCACTGGAAGTGGGCTTTTGGGCTGGCCGGAGCAACGCTGGACCCAGGAGCGGTGAAACCTTTTTCTTTTCTTTTCCTTTTTCTCTCTCCTTTTCTGTAATCCCCACGCCTTGTCCCTTTAGACATCAACTGCTGACCAAGTCTGGGAGTAGGAGGGGATCCAGCCGCCCCCAGGCTCCTCTCTGAGGCAGAGTGTAGAAGGCAAGGGGGCCTGCTCTGAACCCCCTGACCCAGCGGGAGGGCTCCCCTCACTGTCTTCCCTGAACCGGTGTGGATGGTTACCGCGGGTCACTGAGGTAGTTCCATGCTAATTCCTGTTGTGAGAGACTCCGCCAGCTGCCGTGACACCTCCCACGTTCGGGCTGCTTCTGCCATCAATAAAGAGTTAAACTGATCATTTGGTGTTGCTTCACCTTAATTTAGCCCGAGGGAATTGCGAACTCGACACCACACCTCCCTGGTCTGCCCAGCCCGGGTCATGGCAGTGGGAGAACTGTTCCTGTTGTCCCACGCTACACCGCTGAAGAGCCTTTGGTGAGAGTCTGTGCAGAACAGTTTCTGGGAATCCGAATACCATTCACCATCGGGTGAATGTCTTGTGTCCACGTGCTCACGGATAGTCCCAAATAATTCTAAAGGATTTGTCAGTCATGAGCTTCCTTTATAAAAACCATGCTGATGTTTTATCTACATTAGTACTTATTCCTGTATCCACTAATTCTTCTATCTAGCTTCTACTAGGAGGCTATTGCTAGTATGCCTGGAATGGACATAGGATTTATAAACCTGAAGCTTCCTGAAACCTTTATAAAAATTCATGTTCTGTATGGTATCGTCCAGTCCCCTGATACCAAGGTAGAACACTACAGCTATTATGCTTATTATTTCATCCTCGAGTCGAGCATTTGAAAGGATGCCATATGGTCTGATGACTTGTTGTTCATTTTGATGGCTTAATCCCTTCTGTAATCTGTCCTACAGACATGTCAGTTTAAAAGGCTCTGTAATGCCACTCCTGTAAAGGAAATTTTTGGCACAACAACTTTTCCAAGCTTGTCTGAAACAAAATGGGTGCAAAAGTCACTTTTTGTGCCCTCCTTATGTTTTGACCATCGGTTGGCCTTATGGACTCTCTGATAGTCTCCCAGTCTCTGATGGGGCTGAGAAAGGAGTCATTAGTTCTCTTCCTGTCTGCAAGTTCTTTTCCCCAAGCCATATTTCTGGCCTGCCATACTGTGTTTTAATATGACAGTTTGTGACCATGTCTATTTTCTGCATTTCAGTATAATGTCTACTTTTTGAGGAATTTCATCCTTCCCCTTTGTCAGAATAGTTATTTTGGATTGGTTCTTAGCCTTTCCTAACAGACAATAAAGCTTGGTTGTTGATATGATGTCTTTAAATAGTGTTCCTGTCACTAGAAAATATTTTTGCTTTCTAGCTGCACCACTACTTTCTCTTTATTTAAAAATAAAGAAGTTTGTTAACTCCCTTTTTGAAACTCTGCCCCATTGTAGTAGCTATCTGGATTTTGTTGCTCTTGCAAGGATGCTGAACTGTGCTTGTGTTTTGATTAATGCTGTTCTATGCTTTACTTAGGAAAATACAGAGGTTTGTGTGTAACACTCCAAATCATGTGCTTTTTAACACCTGTGCTTTTTTTTTTTTTTATTGTAAATGTCAGCATCCTGATTGTGTGTGGCTTATGATGAAGGGCATACCTCCTGTAGGGTGTCCTTCTGTTTTTAAAGATTCCTGTAGTTCCTACCAGTTCTGAATCACTCTTCCTTGCACCATTTTTTCTAGCCATGCATGGTCACTCTGCATTTTTGGTCCTCAGTTTGGTAGTGAGAGCATAAAAAAAACCCAAACAAAGAAAACAAACCTGTCAGGGAGGCCTTAGCCAAAATACGAAATTGAAGACTAAGGTCTCCCTGACAGTTTTTTGGGTTGGAGTTTTTTGCTTTTTTTTTTTTTTTTAAATGGACTAAGCTTTCTTTCCAGAAACTCTCCCCTTTTTTCCCACCTGTTTGTATCCACACAAATGAAGACTAATATAACTTCCTTAGCATTTCCAAAAAGTCTGCCCAAACTCCTCCTCAGTTCCTCTTTTCTGCACTGGGCTGACAAGTCATAATCTGAGGTAGTCACATTGCTGATAGTCACATTGCATGTCACTACAGCCTACCTCTGTCTCCCTTACGATACCATCTGAGGGCAGAGATGCTATCTTCAGCGACAAAGCCTTTGCTTACTGAGGAGGATCTGCCCCAGAATTGTTCCCTGTGATCAGACTTGCACTTTCTTACCACATGACTTTCTTTCTCTTTCACAGTACAGGTGTTGCCAGCTAAAGTTGCTGTCACCGAGGGTGTCATTGAACAGTCTTCTGCAGTTCCTTGGCCTCAAGATCCAGACTTTTTCCAAGAGGATCCTGCATTGCCTGTGTCCTGCGCCCCTGGGACTGGTAATTCAACAGGCATCAGTGCGATGGATTTGGAATCCATTTGACTGATGGGATGGAATGGAGGTGATAGTGGAAGTCGTAATAACCATTTATTTCCCCATTGCACGGGTGCCTTGTCTTGCATCAAAGTCGTTCAGATGATCAAGCAGTGATAATGGAACTTTGTCAGCACAGATAAGGTTTTGCCCATTTTGCCCATCATCAAAGAAGGTAGATGGGTTTATAAAATACCTATAAAAAATAATAAATCTTTTTTAAACAGAAATCAGCTCCAGAAGAGAACAAAACTGGCTGTACCCAGAATGAGTAAAGTAGGCTAGAAGAGATAATTCAAAACTGAATGCCTCCTCCAATTAGCTAGCTACACATTTTGCCATTTTGTTACTGTGTTTCTTGATCTACCAGGGGTTGTTCTTTTGCTTAAACAGAATTTGTCAGGACATAAATGCATATAGGTTCCATTAGAAACATCAAACCACACAGTATTCTTGCAAGTTGGGTTTTAAAATCTCTTCTGTCTGAAGGAGACAAATGCTCAGAAGCAGGAATGCTGGACAGAAAGAAAGGTCTTCCAGAGTTGTTTTTGTTAGGGCTACTTTTTTATGCCTTTTCTAATGGGGGCTATTGCAATTCTGAGAGAGGAGAAGGAAAGTTGCCCTAATGCATGCCATCTGCTCGGGGACTTGAAAGGCTGGCTACCTGACTGCAGTGGCTGGCAGGACAGGAGGTGACAGGGATTTTGCACTTTTCCTCTAGGATGGTGGTAGTTTACGATTGCTTTTGAAGACTGGCATAGCCAAGGGGTAGGACATGAAAGAATTATGCTCAAAGTTCTTTTGTGCAGGCTTTAGAGACTTCCGATCATTTCTCTAGTTTAGAGAGAGCGGCTTGTGTCATACTTGTGTAACTGAGCTGTTTGGCTTTCTGAGAGATGGCAGAGCTAATAAACTTGAGATGCTCCTGTCTGTGTGCTGCCACCTTTAGAAACAAAAACAGCTTGGATGTTCTTACTTGGAAATACCTTTGTTAATAAAGCTTAAGTGACCTTGCAACAGTAGGTCTAGTCTTGAGTATGAAAACAATCATGTTTAGTTATGCCGTTTGGGTTCCTTTGCTTTCCTTTAGGAATCTGAGACAGGCTCTTGGTTGTTTTTTGGGTTGGTTTGGATGTGGGTTGTCTGTCCGTCCCTGTCGTGTGTCCCCCCCGCCCCCATTTGTGCATGTGGTTTTCTTCCTCCTTCCCAATTCCTCCCTGAGCTGGCAAGGAGTAGAAAGTTTTCTAGTTCAGGGTGCCTGGAGACAAATGCTGGAATGCCTGTCTTTGGAAGATAACATAAAGAGCATGACTTATACCTAGAAGTTTATAACTTTTTATTTTCTGACATGGGTTTTTATGGTTCATTCCTGCTGTCAGTTGGCGACAGCCAGAAGACCAGACCAAGCTCTATTTGCAGCATTGCGCAGTGCCAGGCCTGTGTCTTCTCACGTTAACTGTTCTATGGACCACTGACTCCTCAATATACAGTAGTCTCCTGGTTAGGATTGCTGCAGTAACCTCTCCCTTTGACACCAAGCATTCACCTGTATGTTCAGATCTGAGGTCTGTCTGATAAAGTGGAAGCGTGACCTGTTCAGTAAGACTGCTGAGGTGGTGGGTGACTTAAGAGCTGTGTTTCTTGCAGGGCTCTAGCCTTAGGGGTGGGGCAGAAGCACAGACATGCAAGAGTAAGATTTTCCTCTCAAACATAAGATCTGAATCCTATCCCTGAAGGAAAAAGCAGAGGGAGGCTGGCAGCTGCTTAGTGACTCGCCGCTTCAAGGGCGGCAGCAGCAGGAGTGGACCCTTCCCCGCTAGGCTAATGAATGCTGGTCTGGTAATGACTCTAAAGGTGCTGCAAGAGAAGAGGGGAATGTATTGGCACTGAGTCTCACAGTAGACTTACTCCCAGGTGGGTTTTTTTATGTGCATTAAATAATAAACAATTGCTTTATTCTTTGCACTCTTGGTTGTGGTTCCTGCGGTCCCTTTAGACTTGAAAGTGCCAGAAGACAGTTCCTGAGAGAAAGAGGTTATCCACTGGGTCCAAAGCGGTGGGGGCTGGCGCCTAGGTCTCTTGGACCCTTTTGAGGTCCCTGGGGGTTCCCAGAGAACCCCAGTGCCATTCATGCAGTTGTGGGGGATTTCCTTTGCGTTGCCATGAACACTCGGCTCTTGGTAGCATTTCCCATTGCTGTGGGGGTAGCCAGGGCCCTTCCAGGCCTGTGTGAGGTCTGCAGGCTGCTCCAGAGTTTGCCTGCAGCAACTTGAGATGTCCCCAGCGTGTCTGGAGCTGAGGCCTACATTGGTGGTGCTGAGACATGGGGTTTCCACAGGGATATAGCGTGCCTGCACTCAGCCACATTGATCCCAGCAGCATGCCTTATGGCCCTTTTGGTGTTCCCCGGAATCCTCAGTTTGCCCTCTGAAGCCCTCAATTCCCATTTTGGGATGCCTCCAAGGCCTCTTCGTGCCTTTCTGCATGCCCCTGGGCCATGGCTTTTGTCTTGCAGTGTGTCACATAGTTTTCCGGTTAGCTTTCTCCCCTGTCCGAGTTTTCCAGGTCCTTTTTGGTGTGCTCCAGGGTCACTGTTTTCCTTTTAGTGTGCCCCAGGTCACCCCCTTTACCGTCCTGTGCCCCAGAGTCCTCCATTTCCCTGTCAGCCCCTAGTGTTTTTCTTTTTTTCCTTTTGTTGCTCAGCAGAGCTCTCCATTTGTTCACTTGTCACCTTTAATACTATCTCTTTTTCCTTTTTGTGCATCCAAGGGCTTTCCTTTTTGTGTTCACTGAGTTGCTGTCAGGAGCTGGAGCACAGCTCTGCTAGCTAGGTAGCCCCAGCTGTCCCCAGTGGGGCTAATGGCAGTGGCCCTGTAATCCCCATGGGCTACAGCTGTGGGTGTTGGGGCAGGTGGGAGGGGTTGTGGCTGAGAGCGGAAGGCTACGCTGCTCACAGAGAACCTGCTGGCTGTACCTGTGCTGCAGGAAGTTTGGGACAATGGAGCCTCCGCCTCCTCCGAGCACCGCTGGCCAGGATTGAGACTGTGCCTGGAACCACAGAGAAGGTGAGCAGGGACTGGAGGAGGTGTGTGCTCACGGCTGCAGGCCCTGCACATGCAGGGGCATCCCACCGGAGGAGAGGGGAGCAGCACCTGCTTGGAGGGTGGCTCGGGGCCCTGGGGGGCGGGGGAAGATGGCGCGCAGGGGCAGTGCGGAGGCCGCTCCCGGGCGTGCGGGGCTGCGCGGGTGTCGGGAGGGGCCGGAGGGGGTCTGAGTGGGGGCGGAGGGTGCCGAAGGGCCGTAGCAGTGCCGCGGAGCAACCCGGGTCGGGTCGTGAACATACCGCGGGCGGGGGAGGGATCCCTAGGAAAAAGCACCCTAAGCAATTCCCGGAGCATGTGCGGTGGGGGCTGCCCTGGGCCGGGACCGTGCCAGAGCAGGGGGCAGTGGCGGACGCGTAGCGGGTGAGCGTGTCCGCCGGCTGCGGTAGTGTCGAAGCCGAACGGGGGCCGATCGTGGGGGAGCCCTGGGCCAGCGTCGGGGTTCCCGGGGCTGAGGTGTGGGCTCGGCGGAGACTCCCGGGTCTCGTTTGGGCGCGGGGGGGAGGACAGCGTCCCCATAGGGTTAACGTTCACAGAACGTTGCGACCCAGGGCTTGCAGGCAGGTGAAGTCGTCCGCCACTCGGCTTCCGGGGCGGAGGTATCCGCGGGGCATTCTGGGACCTATAATTTCCCGGTACCTATAATTTCCCGGTACCGAGGTTCTGGACGACCGTCTTCCTCCGCGGGGCGTGCCGGGACCTGTAGTCTTCCGGCGCCGAGTTTCCGTAAGGCCCGCTTGTTTCGCTGGGCTTGCCGGGAGTTGTAGTTTTCCATCACTGGGCTGCCGGGTGGCCATGTTGGTTTGCCACGCATGCCGGAAAAAGTAGTCTTCGGGCAGTGTGCTTCCGAGCGGCCGTGTTGTTTTGCCGGACGTCTTATCCCACTTCTAAGGGGAGCCCCTGCTGTTTTAAAACTGCACCTTATTGCAAAAAGGGACAAAATAAGACCAAACGTAGAACATAACGTTCAGGAGGGTCAGGATGGCCAACCCCACCTTCGGTGCATACTGAGCTGGGTAGAGCTTGATGCGCGGCATTGTCATGGTTGAGAGATGGGGTGGGGCAAACCGACGCCAGCAGGGCAATCCCGAGCTGAAGCAGACAGATCTGGCAAGTAAAACGGATTTCCCAGAACCTCCCAACGTTTTCGCTAATCTCCTAAACCCCCTGGTGAGGCAGTGGACCCCCCAAAAAAGTGTAATTAACTGTGGCGGAAAGCCTTAGTGCTAGGCATACCTCTGGTAGCTATACAGGGCCAACTGACTGGGACTAAGTCTGATCCAGGCTTTTAAAAAACAAGGGGTCTTGGAGGGAATCTGGGACAAACCAAACAACCATCTGCCCCCAGAGACCCTGCAAATAACCCTGTTAGACATCTTGGGGAGGAATTGCAAATCTTGAAGCCAGAAAACCAGCGAGTCCCACTTGGCAACTTAAGCTGCCTGTCTGGAGGGTTGAAACTTATCAACGGGATAACACAGACGGCCCTCACATTTATGTCCATGGCAGCCCCCAAAGACAGCTAGTAAAATGTTTAATTGACACAGGAGCTCAAATTTCAGTAATCTCAAGTTTGGATGCCCAAAGAACTTAAGGTAAGACTGGTCAACAAAGGGTTAAAATAACTGGCTTTACCGGCAGAAGTAAAACATGCCCTGTAGTAGCTGAAGTAAATTTGTTATTGCTACGGGAGAAAAGGATACTAAGACACCAATTAACAGTAGTTTCAGGGAAAGAAAGTGTTAGGCTTTGATGTATTACAAGGACAAGTCTGGAAATTGCTGGACAGTAGTGTTTCGTCTTTTGGCTGCCCGAAGTGTTCTTGGTTAGCTGAGCCGAAATTAGCAGCTACCCATAGGCGTCAGTTAACTGGCATAGTTCGCTTACTGTGAGCTGCACCCACCCTGCCTAACTCAAAAATAACTAATGCTCCTCAGTATTCTGTCTCAGCTGCTGCCCGGATGGGTATTGCAGATCTCATAGTTGACCTAGGAAAAAGCCACATTATCTCCCGAATGCACTCCCCATATAATTCCTTGGTGTGGCCAGTTAAAACGACAAGATGGGAGGTGGTGCCTAACCATAGAAGACTATAGAAAGTCAAATGCAAACACCACCCCTCTTAGAGCCGCCATCCAGAACATTGCGACATTAATCACCACCCTCGAGGCTGCCGCTCACCCCTGTATGGCAGTACTAGATTTAAAAGATACGTTCTTTATGGTGCCACTGCACGAGGAGGATAAAAGAAAATTTGCTTTTACCTGTGATGAGATATAATTTACTTTTAATAGACTTCCTCGGGGCTATAACCATTCACCCACTATAGCTCAGTGGAGCTAAACATCACATTAGTGCTAGGTGGATATATCCTAGCTACTAACTGGAAGAGGTAACCGGTCTGGAAACCTCCCCACTGGGACCTGTATTATCTTTTCTTTCAGGAGCAACACCCAGGACATCAGAATGCCTCTCTTGGAGATTAGATTGATCACCGGAGGAAAGCTCATTCTTCTTGAGTGGAGTAATCATCGCCAGCATGAACCAGATCCAGTTTACACCTAGACAAACCTGATGCATGGGGTGGAGGTCCTCACTGCTTTTATTTGTGCTAATCAGTATGGTAACTGTAGTATATTCTGTGTCATATGTGTTTAAAATCAGTGGAAGTACAGGAATAGCAGGAAACTAGACACAAAATTTAACAGTAACAATCACTAGCAAACAATACAGTAGGGAACAAAAAATTGAAAGGGGGTAAAGGAAGATAGCACTTTATTATTCCACAAGGTAGAGGCTTCTCTGTTAGAGTGTTAAATTACACAAACAGAAACACCCTTCTGACTGTTAAAATGATGAATCAGCCAGAAACAAAAAATAGACCTATGCTGTTGGCAGCACCCAATACGTGTAATGGACTTTACCCCTGATGAATTGCTGAGAGATGTAGTGTGTCTCTGGTGGACCGGTAGTGGTAAAGAGAGACTAGCCTTGACATTTATCCTACTACCTATCCCCATACTACCTTAGCTGCCACAATGCATTTCACTGTCTCTGAGACCCCCAATAAAACTGTTATGTGGCTATCTCCACAAATTTTCGTGACTGGACCTTATGCTATTTAATGTAAAGTACAGCAACAAGTCATATTTAAGCTGTCATGGTCCCTAAAAAGGGTAGGACTGTCCATGTCTCAGCTAATACTGTAAAGGCCCAAGATATTTGCTTAGATTCAGAACAAAGTATCTGTCATTTTGAAATCTACCCTGAAGAAGCAACTGACTCTGTGGTAGTTTATATAGGGAATGGATGTGTCTGTGTAAGAACACTTTGTGAAAACTTAATTATTGATGCAAATTTTACCAATAATGTATCCAATCAATCAAATGTATGTGTTTGTAACTTTGTAAACATTACTGGATGTGACTTTAATTATACAGGCCCAGTGACCTCATCTGCATTGTTAAAAGAGAATTATGCACTGTATCAAGACCTTCTGCCTTCCTCCATCAGAATGAACTTGATGCTGCTTCACAAGCTACTGAAAATGAAGACTTACAAGACTTATTACGAAAAGGACAACAACAAAGCAAAAACACCCACTCTTGACTGAGTTACCAGTGCTTCAGTTCAGGCATCATTGGCAAATAAGCCTGACTGCCCTGTTGTGCAAACCTTGAGAAATTGTGCTAGGCCACATCTTCTCAGGAACTTACGGGATTTCTTACCAGTAGCAAACAGTACCAGCCTGAGTTAGGACTAAATGAAACTAAAACTGCTATGGCTGCACACCTGCATGTACGCCAAAGGGAAGTTTGACTACAAGTCAGTTACTTTACACTACAAACATCTGCAGCCCCCCAGAGCCCGTTGAGCTTTCCTGTACGGCAGGAGGCTGCACAGTGGTGGTCGGCCTTAGAGTAGGGATGCCTTTCAAGGTTACTCTTCGAGGTCAAGAGGTCCCTTACCTGGTATCTGTTATCTACAGTGAGGTAAGTGACATTTTATATTAGATCTAAAGCATACTGTATACAAGCTATAGTTTAATTATTAGAAGCGTAGTAAGTAGTAGAGTGTTTGACCACTGCTTAATTATTGATTAATCACCATTTGATTAGCATTTAATCATTACTTAATCACACTTTAATAAAACCTTTTGGTTACTCCCACAACAATGACTTCTCTTAATAATTCATGTGTGACAAACCCCTCTGGGACCCCTCTGTTGGCCCTCTCACCTCTGCTAGGTCATCTGTAGTCTGCTCAGAATACCTCCCCAGGTCCTCATTGTGCCCTAGAGACTGTTTTGCCCCTCTAGTACCCCTTAGGACCTCTCCAGTCTGCTTGGGAGCTTTCCTGAAGCTTTGCATGTGCCACACAGCCCTCTTACCAGCACTATGATTATAGGATGCAGTCCTTCCTCAGTAACTCAGGTTAGTAACTCTAAATAGGGTATTCTTGGGTGGGAGATGGCTTTTAAGTCTGCAGCTCCAGTTTTTGTTAAACGTAGTTCAGGTTATATGGAACCATAAAGTATGATGTGGAAGGAACCTTGCTTCCTCACCTTTTCTGTCAGAAATTATGAAAGCTTGAGACATCACCTTCTGTTGTGTCATGGTTTAACCCCAGCCAGCAACTGAGCACCACAGCCGCTCACTCGCTCCCCCGGTAGGATGGGGGGAAGAGAATCAGAAGAGTAAAAGCGAGAAAGCTTGTGGGTTGAGATAAAGACAGTTTAACAGGTAAAGCAAAAGCTGCGTGCACAAGCAAAGCACAACAAGGAATTCAGTCACCACTTCACATCGGCAGGCAGGCGTTCAGCCATCTCCAGGAAAGCAGGGCTCCATCACGTGTAATGGTGACTTGGAAGACAAATGCCATCACTCCTAACGTCCCCCCTTCATTCTTCTTCACCCAACTTTACATGCTGAGCATGATGTCATATGGTCTGGAATAGCCCTTTGGTCAGCTGGGGTCAGCTGTCCCAGCTCTGTCCCCTCCCAGCTTCTTGTGCACCCCCAGGCTGCTCACTGGTGGGGTGGTATGAGGAGCAGAAAAGGCTTTGACTCTGTGTAAGCACTGCTCAGCAATATCGAAAACATCTCTGTATTATCAACACTGTTTTCAGCACAAATCCAAAACACAGCCCCATGCTAGCTACTATGAAGAAAATTAACTCTGCCCCACCCAAAACGAGTGCATGTTGTAGGACTGATGGTAAGAATACATAGTAGGGGTCAGGATGAGCACGATCCCTACTTCTGCACCCAAAGTTCCTTCGCATCCCAAGCAAGTGGCTGGTGCATGAGGAGTTGCCTTTTTCAGGGTGCAGAATGGCTCAGCACATTTCTGGGTTGCTTGCAGGGTACTTTGTTGTCCCTAGAGCCTTGGGGAACTATAGAGGGCTGCTTTTAGGTTACAACTGTGTAGAATTAATCTACTATGTCATCATGTAACAGAACCTGGGATGTGTGTGATGAGGGAAGATGGCATGTGTCTGCGAGAGACAGGGCACAGGGGTATGGCGCAGAAGAGCAGCTCCCAGAGAGCAGGTTGTGGGAGGGGAGGGGGCAGCTAAACAACAGGAACTGTTGGGAAGGAGTGTGAATCCATCTCTGACAGCCCATGAAAAGTTAAGGGGTTTCTTACTTCTTGGTACTGTGGGATGGCTGGGAAATGGAGATGGGTTCATCAGTTATCTTTAGGTTGGTTTTGCCCTCCAGTCTGGGTCACAATGAGATGCCTTTGGTTCTTGTCATACTGCAGCTGAAGAGAGGGACAATGAAGTCTTAAGAAATGCAACATAACACACTTAGCTGTCAATGTCATAGTTACCCCGTCCCCAGTTGAACATAGGCTGCATCTCGCCTCTTAGAAAACGTTTGGATGAGAGGCCTGCAAGTTTCGCTGACGATCAGGCTGAAGCAGGTGACGCATGATTCACAGTTAAATGGGAATGGCGGGGAGAGGATGGTCTGAGGTTAGCTTAGTAGGGAAGTGCAGTGGTTCAGTTCTAAGTATCAGAAATATTGTGGGAATGATAGCTTGGAGAGGCCTCACAAGCCATAGAGGTAGGAAGATAGGCTTCACAAATCAAGCCACAGAGCAAATGATATCTGTTGTGCATTTGGTCCATGCCAATGTATTGGGTTTGTGTGGCAATGTTTTGGTAGCAGTGGTCTACAGGGGTGGCTTCTGTGAGAAGATGCCAGAAGCTTCCCCTGTGTCCTGTCTGATAGAGCCAGTGCCACACGGCTCCAAGATGGACCCACCGCTGGACAAGGCCGAGCCCATCAGCGACGGTGATAGCACCTCTGAGATAACATATTTAAGAAGGAAAAAAAGTTGCTGCGGCACAGAATCTATAGCCAAAGAGAGGAGTGAGACCTTGTAAGAAAAACAGCCCTGCAGGCACCAAAGTCATTGAAGAAGGAGGGGGAGGAGGTGCTCCAGGTGCCGGAGCAGAGATTCCCCTGCAGCCCATGGGGAAGACCATGACAAGGCAGGCTGTCCCCCTGCAGCCCATGGAGGTCCATGTTGGAGCAGATATCTACCTGCAGCCTGGGGAGGACCCCACGCCAGAGCAGGTGGATGCCTGAAGGAGGCTGTGACCTCGTGGGAAGCCTGTGCTGGAGCAGGCTCCTGGCAGGACCTGCGGACCCGTGGAGAGAGGAGCCCATGCTGGAGTGGGTTTGCTGACAGGACTTGTGACCCCGCGGCAGACCCATGCTGGAGCAGTCTGCGCCTGAAGGACTGCAGCCCGTGGAAGGGACCCACACTGGAGCAGTTTGTGGAGGACTGTCTCCCATGGGAGGGACCTCATGCTGGAGCAGAAGAGGGTGAGGAGAAAGGAGCAGCAGAGACAATGTGTGATGAAATGACCACAACCCTGATTCTCTGACCCCCTGTGCTGCTCAGAGGGCAGGAAGTAGAGAAAATCGGGAGTGGAGTTGAGCCCAGGAAGAAGGGAAGGGTGAGGGGAAGGTGTTTTGAGATTTGATTTTATTTCTTATTACCCTACTCTGACTTCTGATTGGCAAGAAATTAATTTCCCTGAGTCAAGCCTGGTTTTTCCAATGATGGTAATTGCTGAGGGATCTCTCTGTGCTTACCTCGAACCACAAGCCTTTCGTTATGTTTTTCTCTCCCCTGTCCAGTTGAGGAGGGGAAGTGATAAAGTGGCTTGGTGGACACCAGCCAGGGTCAAACCACCATACCTGTCTTAATCCCTGTCACTTTTGAAATGTTCTTGCTATGTCTACTCTTATCCAGTACACGGTCTTTATTTTTTAATTACTTCTCGTCTTCCTTTAGTGCTGTTGCCTTTATATTTTCTGTCTATGTTTTCATATGTATGGTTTGCTGTCACTATTTTTTAGTTCTTTCCTCTCCTAATCCTTTGGCTTTTGAAATTTTGTTTCTATATCTACTTCTATCTAGTTTGCTGTCCCTATTTTTAGTTCTTTCCTGTCTGTTCTGTACCTCATCATGTTTTAAATTTTCCTTCTATGTCTACTTTTATCAAGCTCCCTATCCCCAATTTTTAATTATTTCCTGTCATGTACCATGTCGCTTAAAAAATTTACTTTCTATGCCACCGTTTTAGTTCACTGTCTCTATTTTTAATTTTTTTCCCTTTACTTCCCTAATCCCCGTTGCTTCTAAAATGTTCTTTCTATGCCTACTTTTATTCCCTTTGCTATCTTTTAAAAATTATTTCTTGTCCTTCCTTAGTGATGTTGCTTTTTAAAATTTTCTTTCTATGGTATAGTTCGCTGTCACTATTTTTTAATATTTTCCTTATTTCCTTAATCCCCACTGCTTTTAAAATTTTCTGTCTACTTTTATCCCATTTGCTGTTATTATTTTGTTCTTTTCTCTTTATTATTTTCATTCCTTAGTGCTGTTGCTTTTAAAATTGTCTTTATGCATCTCTGTTTGAGTTCGCTGTCCCTATTTTTTATTTTTCCCCTTATTTCCTTAATGCCAGTCACTTTTAAAATGTTGTTTCTGTGCCTACTTATTTCCCTTCGATGTCTTTTTTAAATTATTTCTTGTCTTTCCTGAGTGCCATTGCTTTTTACATTTTCTGTCTATGCCTGTGTTTTAGTTTGCTGTTGGTATTTTTTAGTTCTTTCCTCTCTTAATCCTGTGGCTTTTAAAATTTTGCTTTTATGTCTACTTTTATCTAGTTTGCTCTCCCTATTTTTTAAAATCCCTTTGTTTTTTTAAATTATATCCTTAGTGCCGATGCTTTTTAAATTTTCTTTCTGCGTCTCAGTTTTAGTTTTCTGTTGCTATTTCCCGCCTCCCCCTCCCCCCAATTTCCCTAATGCCTATTGCATTTGAGTTGTTCTTTCTATGCTACTTTCGCTGCCTTCACTGGCTTTTAAAATTTATATATTGTTTTTCCTTAGTGCCATCACTTTTAATTTTTCTTTCTACATCTTTGTTTTATTTTACTGTTGCTATTTTTTAGTTCTTTCCTCTCTTAATCACTTTGCTTTTAAAATTTTCTACTTTTATCTCATTTGCTGTCATTATTTTTAATTTTTTTTCGTTGCTTTTCCTTAGTGCTATCGCTTTCTAATTTTTTCTATGTATCTGTCTTAGTTTGCTGTTGCTATTTTAATTTTTTTCCTTATTTCTTTAATCTCCATCGCTTTTAAAATTCTGTATACTTTTATCCCATTCACTGTTATTATTTCACTTTCCTTTAATTATTTCTTGTTTTTCCTTAGTGCTGTCACTTTTAAAATTTTCTTTCTACATCTCTGTTTTGGTTTGCTGTCCCTGTTTTATAATCTTTCCCTTTATTTCCCTAATGCCTATGGCCTTTTAAATGTTCTCTCTATGCCTAGTTTTATTCCCTTTGCTGTTTTTTCTAAATTATGTCTTGTCTTTCCTTAGTGCCATCACTTATTAAATTTTTTAATAATTTAATAAATTTAAATAACTAAATTAAATCCATTTTAGTTTGCCATTGCTATTTTTTATTTTTTTGTCCTTATTTCCTTAATTGCTGTTGCTATTAAACTTTTCTTTTAGCCCATTCACCGTATCCTTTTTTTTATTATTTTTGTTCTTGTCTTGGTGCGATNNNNTTAGGTTTTTTTCTGTTTCTGTTTTAATTTGCTGTCAATATTCTTTAATTTTTCCTTATTTCTTTACTCTGCATTGCTTTCTATGTCTAATTTTATCAATATGTCTAACCCTATTTTTTTTAATTCCTGTCTGTCCTGTGTCATGTTGCTTTGAAATTTTTTTCCTATATCTAGTTTTCTGCAGTTCACTGTCTTTATTTCTTATTTCATTCTGGTCTGTGCTGTAGCCTGTCACTTCTTAAATTTTGTTTCTATGTCTTTGTTTTAGTTTGGTGTTCCTGTTTTTTAATTTTTTTCCCTTTATTTCCTTAATCTTGTTGCTTTTTTTTTTTTCCTACATGTGCTTTTAGCTAGTTCCTGTCCCTATTTTTTTATTTTTTTCTTGTATGTTGGGTACTCCAAATTTTGAAATTTTATTTATGTCTCAGTTTTAGTTGTCCCTATTTTTTAGTTGTTTCCTCCTTTAATGCCTTAATTTTTGAATTTTTTTCTATGTTTACTTTTATCTAGTTTTCTGTCCCTATTTAATTTGTCTCATCTGCCTTGTACCCTTTTGCTTTTTAAATTTCTTTCTATGTCTACTTTTATCAAGCTCTCTATCCTATTTTTTAATTCTTTCTTGTTTGTCACATACCCTGTTGCTTTTTAAATTTTCTTTGTGTCTTAATTTCTTCCTTTTCTCTCAGCTCATCCTGAGGCTTTAGAGGGTCTCCTCAGCACACTTTTGTCTCTGGAGCATCTTTTGCACCCCTCTCAGTTTGTCAGAACATCTCTTCCTCGGAGCAGTCTTTTTGTCCTCTCCTCTATCTCACTTGCCTCCAGTGGGTCAGTGTCTCCCTCATGACATCTGTACTCTGTTCAGATCCTCTCTCGAGTACCTTTGTGCCCTCGAGCCTTCTGTCTCTCTGGCAACCTCAGCACCCCTCTATTTCTGTCACGATGCTTCCCGCGAGCATCCTTGTGTTCCATGGCCATCCTTTAGTTCTGCAGCAGGCACTGTGCCTTTCTTATTCAGAGACAACGTCTTCCTCAGGCTTTGATTGTGCCCCAGAGCACTCTTACCTTCCCCTCCGCCATGTCAGATGCCTCTGTTTGGTCTCCTGAGGACATTGTACTCTGTTCAGATCCATTCCAGAGTACCTCATTGTGTCAGCAATCCTGTTTGTCTCTGTATCCGTGTTACCCTCATGCCCGGAGCCCTCTCCTTCCTGTCACAATGCCTCGGGAGACTGTCATCGAGCTCTGTGGCACCCTTTTTTGCTCTGCAGCCCTCATTGTATCTCCCTTATTCAGACAGAACCCTTTCTCAGACTTTCTCCATGCCCCAGAGCACTCTTACCTTATTCACTGCTATCTAGGATGTCTCCATTCAGTCGCTCATCCCCTGAGGACATCTGTACATTGCTGGGACACCGTCCTGAGTTTTGCATTGTCCCAGAGCCGCCTTCTGTCTCTCTTTCACTCTCGGCACCCTTCTCCTGCCATCATCATGCCTCCCGCAGCCATCTTCGTGCCCCACAGCCTTCTTTTGGCTCTGTAGCACACTTTGCACCCTTCTCCCTCCCTGAGAACCTTTCCTGATGCCATCTTTCATCTCCAGAATGCTCATGTTGTCCCCT